>OX336372.1:52783292-52977292 GCA_946902895.1 Fragum fragum | reverse complement strand
TTAAAAGGAAGTATTAAAACTTTAACCAGGTAATAGATAAACCAGGAACAATATTTTCTTTAGAAAGTCAATATATTAAAAAATTATTCAAGAAAGTCTTGAGCAGGAACTGTCTTCTTCATTGTTATCTACAAACCGAAAATCTCAGAAAAAGTATCATTATCAAATTATTCATATTGCTTGAGCTTCACAAAGTGACCGGAGTCAAACTGCTCTCTCTTAGTACATTTTAAGCTCACCTGATCACAAAGTGCAAGGTGAGCTATTGTGATCGGTCATTGTCCGTGGTCCCTCCATCCGTCTGTCCGCCCGTCCACAATTCGTTTTAAAAATCTTCTCCTCCATAAACAAGCTGACCAATCAAGCTGAAACTTTCCTACAACGCTGTTAAAAGAATTTCATTCCGTGAAAAACTCTAGTTGCCGTGACATTTGAAAAAGGAAAATTTGAGTAAATATTTGGAAAACTTTTTTTCAGAAACTACCAGGCGAAGAGCTTTTATATTTCATATATAGCATAATCATATAGTTCTCTTCTAAGTTGTCGGTCGCCTGTATAGCGCAGTTTGTAGCGCGTCAGACTCCTCAACAATGCAAGGATATTCGTAAACCTAAATGGGATAGTAGCTGGAGGCTAGGAAAGGATTTAGTGGTAGTAATTGTGTGGGAAATACAACGAATCCATTGTTAGGTGCTCCAGCCGCCGCGATATTACTGAAATACTGTTAAAAGTGGCGTTAAACCCCATTCAATCAATGAATCAATGAACCTACTAAGTTGTCAAAAAGTATACCCCTGTGGCTAAAAATGACCCCGCCCCTGAGGTCCAAAGTTGGAAAAAATGTTTAAATATAGAAATTCAAAAGTCTTCTCCTCCTTAACTGTATGGCATAGGGCATTCATATTCGGTATGTGACATGATATATGTTTTTGTAGCATGTTACTTAAAAATATATGTGATCAAAAATAGCCCCGCCCCTGAAGTCCAAAGTTTGGAAAAAAAATCAATTAGAGCAAGTTCAAATGACTTCTATTTCTTATCTGAATGGCCAAGGATATTCATATTTGGCATGTTACATAACTAGATGATTTTGTAGTATGTTATTTAAAAATTAAGCCCGCTGAATTAGAGCATGTTCAAAAATCTGCCAAAAAGTCCCATTGTATGAATGTATAATGCTTTCATATTTCATATATAGCATATCCAAATGGTTCTCTACCTATTTCTCGAAAGTTATGCTCCTGGGGGGAAAAATAGCACCACCAATGAGGTTAAAATTTTGGAAAACACTCAAATTCAAAAATCTTGTCCTCCTAAAATATAAGGCATAAGGCATTCATATTTGCTATGTAGCATTCGTAGATGAATTTGTACTATGTCCATAGGGTAAAAATCTCCCTAGCTTAGGTATAAGGTGTAATGCATTCGGTTTTTGTATATAGTATATCTAGATGGTTATCTACCATGTATTCCAAAATTGTACCAAATGGGTCAGAAATGGTCCTGTCCATGAAGTCAAAAGTACGGAAGAATGCTCAATTAGCGCAATTTTAAATTATTCTTTCCTAAACTCATGACCATATGCCAACATTTAAGACTAGTCCAAACTGAATGAAGTTGCGTTGGCAATTCAAATTGGAGTGAAATTAAGATATAAGTAGTTTTTAGGATAGAAAAATTGTAGGAAATGGAGAAATTGCTTGTGACAAGTAAGTTCTATTTTGTCACGTTTTCCAAACCGTGTTCCTTGCCGAATTGTTTGCTAATGGATTAAATTATTAAGGATTCATAATAGATTTAAGCATCTTTTTAATATTGTTTCACTGAGTTCCAAGGGGGGGGGAATCTTTTGCTCAATAGTCTCATTTAAAAATGTTTCACCATATTTATGCCAGTTCAAGATATGTAGAGCATGTGTATGCGCAAACAAGTTTTACACTATTCTACACTACTTCTTTAACTGAGAATGGCGAACAAGCATTTTTTTTATTTTACCCATTACAAGACAACAAAATTCTATTATGATCAAAATTCCAAGAAATTGCAGGCAACAAATTAAGTTTAAAGAATTCCATCTTATTTTATGTGGTAATAATCAATATGGATAATGTTATTTGTCCTTGGCTGTTTTCTTAATAGGCATTAAATTGTAAGGTAATGGGTTAAAAAAATATGTAAATCTTTGACTGTCTGAATTTACATTCTTCAATTCTAAATTACATCTTCTTCAAGAGGTATACATACAATCCCCATGATTGTATGAAATCTTTCAAAAATCAGTATAATATTCCCTCCCTTTTTAGCTCACCTGAGCACAAAGTGCAAGTCAGCTATCGTGATGGGCTCGTCCCTGAGGTCCGAAGTTTGGAAACAAGAAGACCATGAGGGCCTGAGAAGCTCTATTGGTTATCAAGCTTTCCGTTATAGAAATCTGATATTTAAGGAAGTTAATTACTCAAAGAAGAATGCATAAAGAAAAAAACAGGACTTTATCCCTTTATTATTTTGAGCAACAATCTTCAAGGCCCCTTTTCCCTTGTTTCATGACAGATCCACCCAATTTCCAAACGAAAGTTACCTTATGACCCTGTTATCATCCTGTGAAATTTTCATCAGAATCTGACAATAATTGTAGACTTAATCACACAAACAGGATTATTTTGAATGAAAATCAATAAGGCCCCTTTTCCTGTGTTTTCTGATGGATCAATTTCATTCCAAAAGGAACTTTCCTTACAACCCTACAAATGTCCTGTGAAATTTAAAAGACAATTTGATAATGATTGTGATCTTCATCACAAGAATGTTTTGAATGATAATCTGTAAGGCCTCTTTTCCTGTGTTTCGAATGCCACAATTACACCATGCATCTTTGAAGGGAATCCGAAAAACTGTTTACCTTATTGTGTTGACAAAGATATTAAAATCAAGTTCTCATAAGGCCCCTTTCCCGTGATATTTTACTGTTGGTTTTATCGTTCTGTGAAAGTTAAAAGTGAATCCGATGAAATATTTGTACTTCATTATGTTTACTAGAATATTTAAAAAACAAATCAAGTGGCCCCTTTTTACATGATACTTGATGGATTGTACCCAGTTCTGAAAAGAACCATTTAAGTGATAGTACAATCATTCTGTGAATTTTTTAAGTGAATCCGTTGAAATCAAGAGATATCATTGTGTTAACAAGAATATTTAAGAAAGTTTTTCATAAGGCCCCTTTTTAAGTGACACTTGCCATAATCAGATCCACTGTCAAAATCAGCAATTGGAATGATGGTACAATCAATCTATGTAATCTGTGGAATTTATTGTGTTAATGAGTTTATATTGAGATCTTTATAGGGCCCTTTTTCTCATGATACTTTACAGAACAAACCAAATTTCAAAAGGAACAATTCTAATGAAGGTACAATCGTTCTTTAAAAGTTAAAGAGAATCAATGAAAACAGTGGACTGAATTGTGTCAAGAATTTTTGTTATAAATTTTTCATATGGCCCCTTTTTGTGTGAAACTTAACACATCAGACCCAATGTACAAAGGAACAATCCTCTTGGTAGTTTGAAGAAATTGATAAAGACTGAGGACTTTATTCTAATAATGATGTTTCATAATAAAAATTTTGTAAGGTCTCTTTTCTTGTGTCACATAACCAATCAGCCCTTATTTACAAAGGAACAATCCAAATGATGGTACAATCATTCTGTTAAAGTTTGAAGAGATTGAGGACATTCTTGTGTTTTTAAATGAGGATATGGTAATAATTTTTCATACAGCCCCTTTTCCTATGATACTAGACAGATCAGGCCCAATTTTGAAAGAAACAATCCTAATGATAGTACAAAGATTCTGTTAAAGTTTAAAGAGAATCCGATGAAAACTGCAGACTTTATCTTGGTGTAAAGATTTTAAAATGAAATGTTCATAAGGCTCGATTTCCTGTGACACTTGAAGGATCAAGTCTCATGTCAGCATCAACAATCATAATTATTGTTCAATGATTCTGTGAAGGTTTGAAAAAAAATCCAATGAAAGCTCTGGACTTGGTTACAAGGATAAAAGATAAAATTCTCAAAAGGCCCCTTTTCCCATATACTAGACAAATCACTCCTAATTTGAAAAGAAAGAATCCTCATGATGGAACAATCATTCTGTTAAAGTTTAAACATAATCTGTTGAAAACTGTTGACTTTATTGTGGTACAAGGATTTTAACATTAAATTTCATAATGCTTCTATTCCTGTGATACTTGACGGATCAGGTCTAATGCAAACATCAACAATCATTATTATTGTACAATTATTCTGTGAATGTTTGAAGAAAATCCGATGAAAGCTCTTGACTTGGTAACAAGGATTTATAGATGAAATTTTCATAAGGCCCCCTTTTCTTGTGTTTCTTGACAGTTCAAACCCTGTTATGAAAAGAATGTTCGTTATGTCCTTCTAATCATTCTGTGAAAGTTTCAACAAAATCTGATCAAAGCTGTGGGCTTCATAGTATTAGCTGGGTTTTATTAGTTGAATTTTCATATAGCCCCTTTTCCCATGTTACTTGATGGACCTGAACCAATTCCAAAGGGAACTCTACTTACAAAAGTATAATTATTCTGTTTGAGTATAAAGACAACCCCGTGAAATCTGTGGACTTACAAGCATTAATTAAGATTTTTTTAATTGAATTTTCCTAAGGCCCCTTTTCCTATGTTTCTTAATGGATCAGACCCAATTTGAAAGGAACAATCCTTATGATGGTACAATCATTATGTGAAAGTTGGAAGTCGATCAGTTGAAATCTAGGGCAATGATGTGTTAACTAAGATTTTTTTTATTAAATTTTCATAGGGCCCCTTTTCTCATGAATCCTGATGGATCAAACCTACTTCCGAAAGGAACATTCATTTAACGTAATAATCATTCTGTGAATGTTTGAAGAGAATTTGTTGAAAACTGTAGACTCTATAATGATTACGAGGATATTCTTAATCCATTTTTTATCGGGCCCCTTTTTCCTGTGGTCCTTGACTGATCATACCAAATTTTGAAAGGAACAATTCTAATCATGTTACAATCATTCTGATAAAGTTTGAAGACAATCAGATAAAAACTGTGGTCTCTAGAGTGTTAACAAAGATCTTTGAATTAAATTTTAATAAGGCCCATTTTCCCATGTTTCTTGACGGATCATATCCGTTTTCGAAAGGAACAATCCTTATGATGATACAATCATTCTGTGAAAGTTTGAAGATTATCCGTTGAAAATTGTTGACTCTAGATTAAAAATGAGGATTTTTTATTCAAATTTTCATAAGGCCCTTTTTCCTGTGTTCTCAACGGATCATACCCAATTTCGAAAGGAACAATCCTTATGATAGTATAATCATTCTGTGAAAGTTTGAAGAGAATCCGATGAAAATTTGTAGACTCCAGAGTGTAAACGAGGATTTCTTAATCGATTTTTCCATTTTATTTTCATAAGGCCCCTTTTCCCGTGTTGCGTGATGGATCTGACCCAATTCAGAAAGGTACAATTCTTACGATTGTACAATCATTCTGTGAAAGTTTGAATACAATCTTGTGAAAACTGCGGACTCTAGAGTGTATTTTTAATCAAATTTCAATAAGCCCCCTTTTCCCGTGTTTCTTGACGGATCATACCCGTTTTCGAAAGGAACGATCCTTATGTTGGTACAATCATTCTGTGAAAGTTTGAAGACAATCAGATGAAAACTGTGGACTCTAGAGTGTTAACAAGGATTTTTAATGGAATTTTTAATCAAATTTTCATAAGGCCCCTTTTCCCGTGTTTCTTGACGGATCATACCCAATTTTGAAATGAACGATCCTTATGATGGTACAATCATTCTGTTAAAGTTTGAAGAGAACCTGATGAAGACTTTGGACTCTAGAGTGTTAACGAGGATTGTTTTAATTAAATTTTAATTAGGCTCCATTTCCCATGTTTCTTGACGGATCTGACCCAATTTCGAAAGGAACGATCCTTATGTTGGTACAATCATTCTGTGAAAGTTTGAAGGGAATCCGATGGAAACTGTGGGCTATAGAGTGTTAACAAGGAAAAGTTTAACGGACGGACGATGGACGCACGGACGGGAAAAAGCCATCGCTAATGGCCTTCGGCCAGTAGAGCTAAAAATGCTTAATTAGAGCAAGTTCAAAAGACATATCATTGAAAACTATAAGGTCTAGGATATTCATATTTGATGTGTGGCACAACTAGATGATTTTGTACTATATCACTGAAACATTATCTCCTAGAGTCAAAAGCGGCCCTGCACTAGGGGTCAAAATACGGAAAAATGCAAAATTTGAATAAGTTAAAAAAAATCTTCACTTTTTGGCCGAGGGCATAATTATTTGGAATGTAGCATAGCCTGGCTGTTATTTATCAAGTTTGATTAAATTATGCCTGTAGGTTAAAACACATCCCTTCCTTTGGTGTCAGGTTCGTGAAAATGCTCAATTAGACCATATTCAACAGTCTTCTCCTCCCAATCTTCCAAGTCTAAGGCATTCATATTTGGTATATAGTATAACCAGATGGTTCTCTATACCATGTTTGCTAAAATCATAGTAATGGGGTGAAGCATTGCCCTGCCCCAGAGGTCAAAAATTAGAGAAAAGGCCCAATAAGAGCAAATTCAAAAGTCTTCTCTTTCTGAAATATAAGGTAATGGACAATCTTATTTAGTATGTAGCACTTTTAAATAACTTCGTACTATGTTACAGGAAAATATGCCCTTAGAATCAAAAACGTCTCTGCTGCAGGATAAAAAATTGCATAAATCGCTTAATTTGAAAGAAGGATTCTTCTTAAATTTAGGGCCGAGAGCTATACTATTAAAAAAAAGTATAATGGTGTTTAAATTTACCATGTTTATATCATTTAGACAAAAATAGCCCTTCCCAAGGCATCCAAAGTTATGAAAAACTCTCAATAAGTGCATGTTCAAATATCTTCCTCTCCCAATGTACAAGTTGTAATGCATTCATATTTGGTTTATAGAACATCCAGATTGTTCTCTACCACGGTTGCTAGAATTATACCCATTGGGCCAAAATAGCCCTGCCCCGGGGGCACAAAGATTGGTAAAATGCTGAATTAGAGCACTAGCAATTTTTTCTCCTCTTGACACTGGTCAACATTAAAAGGAGTTGCAGACAGTAATTTAAGTTTGATTGAAATCTGAATACAAAGAAACTCGGGGAAGAAAACATTGTGAGAAATAGAGAAATTGCTTGTAACTCCTAAGTTCGCCCTTTATCACAATGCTTTTTAAACATATTTTCCCTGAGGGCATCAAAATGTGGGATAGTTTGGTAATGAATTAAATCATTAAGCCATAGGCTTTCATTTTTGTTGTATAGCATTACTGGATAGAATTGTATAATGCCGAAAATCCTATATTTGTTTTATTTATTTTGCTCGAGTAGTGTCTTTTTTATACAAAAAGTACTGTAATTTTCAGATGCCTCAGGCGAGCGATTTAGGACCATCTTGGTCCTCTTGGTTAACACTGAGAAAAACCTTAATGACATTAATTAAGTTTTAAAACTTCAATTCTTAAATGTGATCTTTTCAATAATTTAGCCTTAAGCATCAAACGGACATTCTGAGAACTGATAAAAGGGTTAATCCTATATATAACTAATATAGTGCAGGGCTTAGCATTCAAACATTACTCAAAATACTTTGTGCAAAACAATTATTGTGCTTATTGATAGCTTTGGAAATGTGGATTAATTTGTTTGTTTGAATGGGGTTTTACGCCGCTTTCAACAATCTTTCAGTTATATCGCGGCGGCTGGAGCACCTAACAATGGCATCCTGGTATTTCTCACACCAGTACTACCATTACATCCATTCCTAGCCTCCAGCTGCTATCCCACATAGGTCTACGATTATCATCGCATTGGTGAGAGACAAATAGTCGGAAAGGATGAGTGCCGCCGTCGGGAATCGAACCCTGGGACCTCGAGATTGACAGTCCGACGCGCTACCAACTGCGCTATGACGGCGGCTGGAAATGTGGATTAAAGTTTCTAGTAACTCCTCTATCTACAGTGCTATCCTTGCTTTTCAATGTAAGGAACAGGAAGGTTCTCATATCCCATCAGGTGCATGGAGGTTTGCCACAAGATAACAGCTTCACAAGACATTGTAAAAAATGAATGAATAATTTCACATTTTCCACATTTTTTTCTTCCCTGGGTGACAAAAAAAATTATCTTGAAATTTTTGTCTCAAATTCCTTTAACAAATCAAAACTTGTGTCATCAGGTAGAGGGTTAATTATGTTTTGCAACACTTCATCATGTGTGATCATAATTTCATAATGCTTAATAATTGTAACCAAGGTATTAACCAAACACTTCGAATTACTCGGAATTCTTTTTTATTTAATTCTTATTTTTATTTTTTGTCATTAGAAAATCATGTTTTCAATATCAAAATTATATGGGACGCCGGACAATAAGTCCCTTTATGCATCAGCTTTTAGAACGTCTGGGGGAGGGAATCGAAACCCCAAACATGAATTTGATTTTGATAACAAGGGGGTATATGTGACCATGTTGAAGCAAAACCTACTGAAAATTTAGTGGAACGGTTTCAACGGATAATAAATCCTTTTAATTCCCTTTAAAAGTGATTGGATAATACAACACAATGCTGATTTATTGTTGGTGTTGTATTTGTTATTGGAGCTTTGTTACAACCCGTTTTGTAATAAAAAACAGTTTTGTAATAATTTATTACAAAACGGGTTGGTGGGACATTATTACAATTTGAGTAAACCGTTATAACCCGAAATGTATCAAACCTAACCCGCACGAGCTTGTTTTTACGCTCAAGGCAGGAGACTGAGTGATCACAGACTGCCTATTCTGTACAAGTCCAAGTCTTAAATGGTCGTTCGATGGTCGAAATATCCCGGAGCCTTGAGATCAACGATACGATTATCGCCCTTAGATTCAGTATATGCTACGTCCAAATAAAGTTCTTGCCTTACACTTCATATCTATAAGTGTCTTTCCCTTATTCCTCTTAAGCCCTGGGCCACTTGCAACTGCAATCCAAGATGACGAACAGAAAATATTGAAAACAAAATTCATTGATATTAATGCGCACTGTTCCCGGGACCGGGGATAACGAATATGATTGAATAAATAGGTAACGATTGAAAAATAAAACTGTTTCGAATATAATAAATAGAATAATCAGCTTGTTATTTTTGATATGAAAAACCTCTCATTCGAATATGTTGTTATACATTACTTCGGACTCGTTTTTCAACGCCTAACTACGCATTCTCGTGAGACATCTTTCATATACAAAATAACCAGTTGATTATCCTCTATATCGCGCGTTACCAAGGTGGCAGTCCTTCCTATTCCCATGACTTCCGGCTGTGCGTATACTAGCAATCATAAGACAGGGAATATCCTGTCCGCGATTTGCACAACGATCGTCCGTGAAATTTATTTGCGTTCTTCAGAAGGTACATTTGATTGATTTAATGATTGAATGTGGTGTAACGTCACGTTTAATAGTATTTCAGTTATATCGCGGCGGCTGGAGATCCTAACTATGGATTCCCGGTATTTCTCCCACCAGTACTACCAATACATCCTTTCCTAGCCTCCAGCTGCTTTCCAAGGTTTATGATCATACACCTGTTGAGAGATGAATGTCAGGATATGTGCCGCCACCGAGGATCGAACCAATGACATCACATGACTGGAAGGTAAATTTGAAATAGTATGACAAAAAATGTGAGCTTTTATGACTCTATTGTATTAAACAAATTATGAGGAAATAAAGTTATCATTTTAGCAACCCAGTATTTTTGCTTTCTAGAATTCTTCAAATATTTAACCCATTACAAGACAATATTTCCTTTAGAATGGGCTAGAATTAAAAATGTAACAGAAGACAAATTATAGAAATGTCCATTATTCATTTTATAATTCATTCATTTCGCATATATGGTAGGAAATATTGTGGCTTGTGTAACAAACAATTTCTTAATTTTCAACAATGTTTTTTCCAGACCTTTTATCTTTTTGGGGAACGTCAAAATGCCTGGTTGTGTGGGAATTAGTTAAGTCTTGTTTCCTGGTGATAATGTTAAGTGATATAAACATATTCTACTTTCAATTAGTAATGGTAGTTCTAGTGCTGAGGAATTGATCAGAACAGCTGGATTAACCTATTCCCACACGACAACGTTTTGAATTGGTCCAAATTCAAAGAAGTTGCAGACGAGAATTTTTTGGTTGATGGAATGTTGAAAATCTATGTATCTTGTGGTAGAAATTATTATGGATAAATAGGAAATTACTTGTAACAAGTAATTTCTTAATTTTCAACAATGTTCTCAAAAGCCTATTTCTTGAGAGGCGTAAAAGAGAAAGATTGTTTGGGAACAGTTTTAACTTTTAGGAAATTTGTTTCAGTTCAAGAAGATTTAATTTTAAAAATTGAATAATTAAAGCATTACCAGACGATAGATTTTTAGACTTATCCAAACTGAATGAAATTGACGACAATATTTTAAGATGGTTTGGATTGGAAAGAAAGTACCAAACAGGGCAGAAAACATTAGAATTAGTTGGCACGAAGTTTTCAAAAGCTGTATTTCTTCAGGATGTCTAAAATCAGGAATCTGTGGTAATGGGCTATAAGAAGAAACTTGACTTTATCATATGTCAAGCTGTCCTTTACATGATTGCAAAAGTCAAAGGACTGAAAGTTATGGAAGCATTGTTTGTTGGTCATTATTTATTTAGAAAAAAAACTACTATATATAACACTGACTTAGATAGAACAAACGGCTGTGTAACTTTACTAATATAAGGCTGCAGATGTGCAGGCTTTATTTTGTTTGTACCTCCTGCTAGAAAAGCAATATTATCGGTTCAGCATGACAAGAGCACCGACGTAGCTTGCAAGAATTAAGATTTACTCTAAAGTAATGCTGAAGGAAGCGCCAAAAGGGGGAAGTTGCCTGATCTGGGGATCACCCCTATGACATCTTTTATTTTTAGATAAAGACGGTTATTCTTTGCCTGACATCCTTTTACAAATTTACAAGCACAAATCTCAATGGGGAAAAGAATACAGAATTACACTTGTAACATGTAATAGTCTCTCTCTCTCCCCCTCTTTCTCTTTCTTTCTCTCTGTGTTTGTGTGTGTGTGTGTGTGCGTGGCGAATGTCAACCGAATGTTTATTCGCTTACAGGTCTCTACGCCCATTACAAGTTGAAAACAAAAAAAATGCTTTCACACACCTAGAAATTAGAAATTGTCTTTACAAGTCAGAGATTCTTAAATGTTCACCCTGCACTTTGGGAAAACAAATAATATTCGTTTCAGGCAGAACTTGGACTAAGTTTGACAAGTGTATGAACTTTCATCAAAATCTGTAAATCTATATCAGTTTTTGTTGCAAATAATTAGACTCGTGGAAAATTGACCAAGACAGACGGCACTGCCAAAATGTGTGTCTCTCTGAGAGGGCAACTTTTAAGAAATGAGAGACATATAGCCTTTCTATATACAGCTGAGAATATCAATACATGTATAATCAATTGGAGTCTATGGCACAGGCGTTCAGTATAGAGTGCTCTGCAGAATGGGTGACTCAGGAAAAGAAGTCGCATGATTTCTTAAAACTTCAATTTAGTTGCTGATCAAAGCGAACCCGAAGTCGCCTGCAAATTTCGGGAAGTCGCCTGGTTACGATAGGCGATAACCACATCTGGCCCAGAGGCTGTCAAATTGGGGGATAGTATATCAATTACACAACTGCCGATCAGAAGCTCTCAGACCGTAAATTAAGATTGTATCCATAGGCAACAAACGCGCTTCATTCACACCTCCTCTGATTGCGTTGTTGCTAGCGTTTGTATACCATCGGCACCAGAGAATTCTTTTTAAACCATTTCCCTTCTGATGTTTCAGATGTTTACAAGAAGTCAAAAATCATTGTGTAATACTTAAAACCTTGGTTATGAAAAAATAATTCTGCCGAAAAACTACATAGAGTTAATTCATTTTTCAACAGAATCCACCTATTCATATTGTCTTCTGTCATTGTAACAAATGAAGAAAAATATGACAAACAAGTTAAAGGTGTTTTTGAGTATCTATTTATGATACATTCTTTCAAAAAGCTTAAATTCACTTGCATGTTGGTTATGATTCCGCTTAATAACATTTAATCCTATAAACTGGAGCAAATTATCCCGTGTTAACTTTGTTTCAAACTTAAACCTCGGCATGGGCACATTTTGTGTTTTTTGTACTCAGCAGTAACCTTTACCCTTTATACATTATACCTAACTTAATCAAAATGGACATTTTTGAACCATTAATGACAATCTTTTTATCCAATTTAGCTCAACTGTGCACGAAGTGTTCAAGTGAGCTATTGTGATCATTTTTGTCCGGTGTCGTCCGTCGTACGTCAACAAATTCTTTAAACAACATCTCCTCCCAAACCAATATGCTACTTCGAACCAAATTTAGCTGAAATTCCTTATGTGGCCCTGTCTTATAATAGCTAAAATAATTTAAATCCGTAGATGGCAACAAAAGTAAAATATTAAAAAACTTCTTCCCCTGATCCAGAATGCGCATAACATTTGTGTTTTGCATGCAATATTAGGATATTGTCCTCTTTCGAAATTACTAAAACCATTACCCTTGGGTTCCCAGAGGAGGACCTTCTAGGGGTTGGGCCTATATTGAAATGAAGAACGATTTAAGCATGACATCTCCTTATCTAACTTTTGGATCAATTTCAACCAAATTAAGTAGAAAAGTTCATTGGTGGGCCTCTTGTTAGCTCACCTGAGAACAACGTGCTCAAGGTGACCTTTTAGGATCACCCAGCCCGTTGTCCGTCATCTATAGGTGTCGTCAGTCGCCAACAATTTTTTTAAACATCTGCTCCTCTTAAACCACTTTGCCAATTTGGACCAAACGTGTCAGGAATGTTTCTTGTTTGACTTCGCGAAAAAATGTGGGAGCAGCAGCACGGGACTGATAAGACTTAGTGAAATCATAGAATGATTCTTTAAACATTTTCTCCATCTAAACAAAATGGCCGATTTGGATCAAATGTTGCAGTAATAATCCCTAAGTGACCCTTTTCATGAAATAATGAATTGCAAATAGATATGGGGTGGCAGGACCGGGCTTATCAGAATGAGAGATTCTTTATACATCTTTTCCACCTAAGCAATTTGGCCGTTTTGGACCAAAATCGACAGAAATGATTCTTATGCCGGGTTCATAGGACTAAGAGCAATCATGAAAAAAATCTTTAAAAATCTTCTCCTCCTAAACCTTTGTCCTAATTTGGACCAAACTTGGCAGGAATGTTTCTTTTGTGACCCTTTTGTAAATATGTTCGTAATAATTTCTATTCGCGTAAAAATATGGGCGTGGAAAGGCCGGACTTATCAGACTTAGAGGAATTATAAAAACAATTCTTTAAAAATCTTCTTTCCTAAAATTGTTTGACCAGTTTAGACCAAATTTTGCAGGAATGTGCTTTAGTTGACCCTTTACAAACTTTTTTCGGCGTGTCTGGGCCGGATTTATCAGACATATAGAAATCATGTTATAATTCTTTTAAAATCTTTTCCTCCTAAACAATTTGGCCAAACAGGACCAAATCCTGCAGGAATGTTGCTTGGATGACCATTTCAGAACTTGCTCGTGAAATTTTGACTCGAAAAAAAAAAATGGGAATTTGGAAAAAATTGGCAGGAGTATGCCTTGGATGACCCTGTTCAAAACTTGTATGTGATTTTCCCCTTATTTCAAATTGTGGGCGTTGTAGGGCGGGGTTAATCTGACTTAGAATAAGTATTGAATAAGTCTTCAAGAAATATTCTTCTAAGCCATTTGGCCGTTTTGATAATTCTTTAGAAGTCTTCTCCTCATTATCCATTTGGCCAATTTGGACCTTATTTTACTTGGTTGACCCTTTTCAAAATTCGTTCGTGACATTTTATTTTGCAGAAAATGTAGGGATAGCGGGGCAGGGCTCATCAGATTAAGAGAAATCATGGAATTATTCTTTAAAGATCATTTGCGTGGTAAGGTGAGCGGTTAAAGCCCATGATGGCCCACTTGTTTTATAAGTTGTCATTTTTCTAGCAATACATGATTCTATTATGAAATATTCAAGAAAATAAATTCAGAATCATGCTCTTTAAATCTCAAACCTAGAAAAAAAAGAAGAGAAGGGTATTTGTTCACAGGAATAAAATCTTTAATGGGGACTGAAAGAATGAGCAGTATTTTGTATTTTATTGCATGTTGAATTGAATAAAATGCAACTACTTGGTAGTAAAGCTATTTTCAAGGAATACAAGTGAAAACATGATTGTCAAGGCGATCCACTTCTTGAAAGTCTCAACACTTCTCCCCATATTAAAATTAGTCCCGATCCTCAAACTAGGGAAAATAATTCTCCCTAAATTCTGAAAGACTGCAGAGCCCTGGAATAGATAATGTATTGATGAATATCTTCTACTCTGATCAAATAATTGCCGGTTTTATTGTTTATACAATATTGTATTTTCTAATACAATTTAATAATTTATTTGAAAAAAGTTATTTGTGATCGAATTGTTTCTATTATATTAGTATAAGTCTTTACCCAGATGAAGATAGAGGGTGTAATTCGGATTTTAGATTTAAATATTTCAACGATAATGCTAAAAACCCTATCATGTAGGAGTTCATTTTAATTGTCTCATCAAATTTATTCAAATTAGTACCCACGACATAGAATTTCATTTAGAAATGGGGATTGCAGTATGCTGTTACCCCATGTTATATTCACGTCTGTTTAACTCAAGCCAAATGAAATTGTTAAAGGATTGGAATAAGAAATAATTGATCCAGTTTTATATCCCGGGATAACTTGCACCTCTTTGGACTCTATTGAGATTCTCTTGAGACCCTCTAAATTGGTCACTGGAGCTGTAAATGGAGAGACCCATTCCATTGATCATATGATGATGCAGTATTGGAGCCTCTTTTGATATAATCCTCCCAGATTCCTTGTTGCTCTTTCGCTCGCAGTCTAAATATTGAATCTTCAGTCGCGATATATGCATACACGTATATATTCCTGGGCTTTGAATCATGTGTAGTTCGGTCTAAATAGTTCAACGTTTTTCGTGCCGAAATAATGGTACTTTGGTGATATGGATAATGTGTAAGATACAGTAATAAGTATTAAACTGAAACAAAGGTGATAATTACAAACGGCTTCATATTAACGTGAATAATTTCAAGAATTCAAACGATGAATCCATCCGATTAAACGTATACTTTACAAACGGTTTGTTTCTAGGTAAAGAAGAAATGTGCATAATCATCTACTTAAAGACTAAAACAAGATAGATATCATTTCTGTCAAATCCGCGTTGCATCATCGAAAAAATGATACTAACTGATTCATGGCCGGAAGTAAAAATTCTTGACGGGTTTCGTGTCTCAAATACGTTTGTTCTCAAGTGTTTTCTAGCACGCGGAGTAAAACACTGACAACCAATTTAAATCGCAATATTTTGGTCATTGAATGTTAGAATAATCAAGATAAAATGCCCGAAATGCAGTCGCCCTGTTCTAAAACGAGGCTGGTATCTAAATAATTGCACGTGACTTGATTTGTTACGCGCACATCTACAATACCGTAAGCCAGTGTCGAAAACCATTCGACCCTGGTATTAATTGTTGAATATGTTATTCCTGTTTCCTCATTTTATGTTTTCAAAGACAATATGCCATTTTACTATTAATATTGAAGATTTGAGCTTCGGTGTTTAATCATGACTAAATTACTCCAAGGCATAGAGCCTTGATGTATTGCAAGATGCTTAAGTTCATTTACCATTTTCAAAATTGGTAAAATCATTACCCTGAAGTCTCAAGGGTTGGTGCCCCATGGGGTGGAATTTCATAGAATAAGCGGTGTGTGTGTGTGTGTGTGTGTTTGTTTTTCAATTGACAACTTCTCCCTGTTAAGGCAAATTTTTACAAAATTTGTCAGGAATGTTTCTTTTTTGCCCCCTTTAAAAAAGATAAATGTATTGAAAATATGTTGAAAATTTTGGTTACCATGACAAAAGTGTAATTTTTTGTAAAACCACATCCTTTCCCGGAAGGCGTAGAACACTTCATTTTGCATGAGAAATAAGTACACTGGCCTCTTTCAAAATTATTGAAATCATTACACTCAGGTCCCAAAGGTTGGAATCCCATGGAAAGGGGGGGGGCAATAAAGATAAAATGACAACACCTCCCAAACTACATGGCAAATCTCAACCAAATTTGGCAGGACTATTCTTTACGCGACTTCGTTCAAAATTGCAAAAAAGAAAATGAAGTCCGTTGAAGTACCATGGCAACAAAAGTTAATTAAAACAGCCTTTAAAAATAATCTAAACCTGACCCAGAAAGCATAGATCCTTTATAATTGGATGAAGCATTTTTATATTTACTTCTTTCAGTATCTTAATAACACTACCCTCAGGGCCCCTGGAGGTGGGGCCCATATAGAAAAAAAGAAAACAAGAGGATCATGGTTGTCCTATATATATTTTTTTTTTTTTTTTTGTAGAATTATTAAAAACATTGCCCTTTAAAATTTTCAAAACTCTATACTTATTCAAGTCTAAGAACAGGTCAGAGATTGCCATAGATTTCCTTCTATATACATTATATATAAGAACCAACGAGGAAGAGCTTATATTGACCCAAAAGTAATAGTTTCTATCATTTTAGTAGGTTATCAAAAGGCAACATTACATAAAAAATGTGAACTGCCTTGGACCTTTTTCATTAGAGGGACGTTATTCAATGTTCCCTTCTGAAACTTTTTTTTCAATTATGAATTGAAGTAAAGTGATGTAAGACACATCTAAGTTAAAACTTAGAAGCTCTAATACTTTATGCAAGAGTTAAAATTTCTAAATATTTCTTTCTTTATCTCTATGTAAAACTTGTAACCGACAATGTAGGGCTTATGTACAAAATTTTCAGAACTGTAGTTTTATTGCACAATTCCATTGTGTCGTTTCTACATTCAAAGTTTGAAAGATTTTGGCCTTCTTGTTTCAGTGGAGAAGACTTAAAAGAATTCGTTCTTTTTCTCTCATTGACTTAGGATCACCCAGGGTAATAATTTAAAGTATTTTGGTGAAATTACATTTATATGATTCTGCAACCTGTAAGCCATATGGTAAGGACGAAGATGTCCGTCTTTAGCTCTATTCAAAGAAGGAACCCTCAATATGATGACTTAAAATCTGATATATTTGTTAGGGCGCCATAAAGTGATTCTACATGCAAAGTTTAAAAGTTCTCTACAAAACAAGGGAACCAAAAACGTAGGACGCATTTTGGTAGAGCATCTTTGGATGATGTGGCATGCAAATTTTAAAAAAAGGCCCTAAACAGAAAGGATCCATAGGCTGAATCTAAGTTTGACTAAAAGGACATAAATTGAAAGAACAAATTTTCTAAAAGTTCACTTGAAGAGTCTACATAGCCAAATATCAACGTTCTGAAGTTTCTAGTATTAGACCAGAATATTTACTTCTTTCATTTCTATGTAAAATAAGGTGTGGGGATAGTTTCTATTGTGATTATATGTATAAAAATTGCGTGCGCCCGGCCTATGTCAGGAGCATCATCACATGAATAACATTTTAGAGTTTCACCAGTGGGTTCTACTTATCAACTATCAATGCTCTGGCGTTTCTCATTTCAGAGAGGAAGATTTTTTTATGTTTTCCTTCTTTGTTTGTATGTAAGATATGGGTATCGTATGAACAAACTTGAAAGAGGTTCCCTATGGTTATGCATACCAAATATCAATATTCTAGGCTTTCTTGTTTAAGAGAAAAAGAATTTCTTAGTTTTCCTTTTTTCAATGTAAAATGTAATAAAATATTTGAAATATAATGAAATTTCGATTTGTGAAAAGGTGGGGACGTGACAATGCAAAGATTATCAAATTTGGAGGATTTATGAAATAATTCTTTAAAAAAATCGCCTAAACCACAATTTGGACTCAACTTTCCAGGAATAGTCATTGTGTGTTCCTTTTCAAAAATTTTTCGTAAAATTTGTGGGTGTTGCAGAGCGAGGCTTTTAAGACTATGAGAAATCATGAAATAATTCTTTTAAAATCTTCTTCTCTTAGACCACTGGGCCAATTCGGACAACCCTTGGCAGGAATAGTCCTTCAGAGACCCTTTCCAAAAGTTGGTCGTGGATTTTTCATTTCCCAAAAATAAGGATCACGAAAGGGAAAAGTTTTCAGATTAAGGGAAAGTATGAAATTATTTCAGGTGAGCGATTTAGGGCCATTATTTCCTGTTGTCTTCACTCGTTCTTCAGGTTGTTTCAAGATGATTACAGTATTGTTTCCTTCTTATTACAAGTCTCTTCACCCCTATTTATTTGAACTTTAAGGTCTTTTAGCCGAGTAAAATTGATGCTGTGCAGTTGTTTTATCCAAAAGGGTTTATATCATAAGAATATCAATCTTATTTTATCATGCAAAAATTTTCAGGTAAAAAAAGGGGTAAAGAAATATATATGGCCGTAGAAAAAGTGTTTTAATTTAATAAGAGTTAAATGTTTTAAAAAGAGCGTCATGAAAGCACCAAGGTATACAAAATAAAACTTGAGTACAACTCTTTCCTTTTTTAGGTCACCTAAGCACAAATTGCGAGGTGAGCTATTGTGATGGGTCGTTGTCCATCGCCAATCCGTCCGTCTGTCCGTCCGTCCACAATTTCTTTAAAAATCTTCTCCTCCTTAACCAGAAGGCCAATCAAGCTGAAACTTTGCAGGGATGTTCCTTGGGTGAAGTTCTACAAAGCTGTTAAAAAAATTTAATCCCGTCAAAAACTCTGGTTTCCGCGGCATGTGAAAATGGGAATCTTTAGTAAATCTGTAAAAATCTTTAAAAATCTTCTCCTCCTAAACCAGAAGGCCAATCAAGCTGAAACTTCGCAGGGATGTTCCTTGGGTGAAGTTCTACAAAAGTTGTCAAAATATTGAATTCTGTCAAAAACCTGGTTGCCGTGGCATGTGAAAATGGGAATCTTTAGTAAATCTGTAAAAATCTTTAAAAATCTTCTCCTCCTAAACCAGAAGGCCAATCAAGCTGAAACTTTGCAGGGATGTTCCTTTGGTGAAGCTCTTCAAAAGTTGTTAAAAGAATTTAATTCCGTTGTTTTTCACAGACTACATGGCCATAGGCATTTATATTTAATATAGAGCTTAATCATATGGTTCTCTACCAAGTTTTTAAATATTTAATCTCTGGGGTCTAAAATGGCCCCGTCCTTGAGGTCCGAAGTTTGGAAAAATGCTTAATTAGAGCAATTGCAAAAGACTTCTCCTCTTAAACTACAAGGTCTAGGATATTCATATTTGGTATGGAGCATAACTAGATGGTTTTGTACTATATCACTAAAAGTTGTCTTCCTCAGGTCAAAAACGGCCCTGCACTAGGGGTCCAAAAAATGGGAAAAACGCAAAATTTTAGTATGTTAAAAAAAATTCTTCATTTTAAGGAGGAGGGCATTAATATTTTGAGTGTAGCATAGCCTGGCTGTTATCTATTAGTTTTGATCACATTATGCCTGTAGGTTAATAACACCCCTTCCCTGGGTGTCCAAAGTTTGTAAAAATGCTCAATTAGACTATGTTCAATAGTCTTTCCCTCCAAATCTACAAAGTCTAAGGTATTCATATTTTGTATATAGCTTATCCAGATGGTCCTCTACCATGTAAGCTAAAATATAAGCCCTTGGATAAAACATGGCACTGCCCCAGAGGTCAAAAGTTTTTGAAAACGCTCAATTAGAGCAACATCAAAAGTTTTCTCCTTCTGAAATATAAGGTGAAGGGCATACATATTTGGTATGTAGCATGACTAAATAATTTTGTACTATGTAACAGGAAAATATACTCTTAGGATTAAAAATGCCTCTGTTCCTGGGGTCGAAAATTGCGTAAATTGCGTTGAAAGAATTCTTCTTCTTAAATATAGGTTCCAGAGCATTTACATTAAAAACAAAGGATAACATTATTGTTATCTTCTACCATGTTTATATCCTTTTGACAAACATGGCCCTTCCCAAGGCATCCAAAGATATATAAAACGCTCAATAAGAGCATGTTCACATATCTTCCACTCCTCATATATAAGTTGTAATGCATTCATATTTTGATTTATAGTACATCCAGATTGTTCTCTACCAAGGTTGCTAAAGTACACCCTTTGAAGTTGCAGACAGTAATTAGAGTTTGATTGAAATCTAAATACAAAGAATTTCAGGTAGAAAACACTGTGAGAAATGGATAAATTCCTTGTCACTCCCTTGCTCACTATGTATTTTTCAAACCTATTTTCCCTGAGGGTGACAAATTCTGGGATAGTTTGGTAATGGATTAAACTATAAAGCCAAAGGCATTCATTATTATTGTTAAGCATTACTGGATTGTTTTGTACAAAGCCCAAAATCTTATATATCTTTTATTTATTTTGCTCAAGTTGTGTCTTTTTTATACTAAAAAGTACTGTAATTTGGAGATGCCTCAGGTGAGCGATTTAGGACCATCGTGGTCCTCTTGTTTCAAATAACTAAAGGTCTTAACAGTATCTTTAATCAATCGCATACTAAATGCTTACGAGTAATTGCAGTCAGATTTACAGACAGAAAGGCACGTCAACGCAACTGCTAATTCTTCTTAATTGTGTTGGACTGGACAAATAATGTCAGTTTATCAAGTACCTTTATATTGCGGCGCCTGGATCACCTAACCATGAATAACTGATTTTTCTAAGGATTCGACATTTATGCCAAACACCTTCGATTACAGCATAAGTTAAGTTTGAATAAAACATTAAGAGGTTAGCTACAGCGTTTGATTCGCCGTCTAACGATTGTCTTTTTGTTTTATGTCTTTGACTAATGTATTGTTCAAACTTATGCCGTTGCTTATTATATGCAACCACAAATACATCGAAAGGAATACAGGTTTGCTAGAACAAAAGAGAATCAAAGCTCTTGAAATACTGTTAGTTTGCAAGCAATGATTTCTTAGTAATCTTCTTTGCCGAAGGTTATCGTGATAAATAAATAAGGTTAAAGTGTTTTTGAAGGAGTTTTCTACAATATGAATCAAAGCACTTTAAGTACTAAAGTACCGGACTTATTTTCAATTCGATGTCCTATGAAGGATGAATCAACCAATTAAATTATTATTATTATAACGTTTACTTTTTAGCTCACCTGAGCACAAGTGCTAATATAGGCAACCTCTTTTATAGTGCAATGTATGGTCAGAAAATTATTCTAATGTAGGTGAAAGCCATTGCAAAGGAAGTTGGCATCGTTTTAGAAAGATCCTTGGATGCATGGGTTGTCTTAAAATGATGGGCGTGAAGTCTCTTCCACCGAGACCGAATGGTTGTAATGATCTGACAATTATATAAAAAGAACAAAATAAACTGAGGCTTTGGGTGATTCGGTTTTGATTAACAACATTCGTCGAGTTTTTAACGATATAGCCGTGCTCTAAAGGTATGCTTAAGCATTGCCTTCAAATATCACTTATTACTTAGAAACACATAGATTATTATTGTTTTTCCAAAAGGACTCTTTGTTTTCCTCTCATCTCGTACGATTTTGCGTGTAAAAGTACAGTAAAACCACTCCTTACGACCACCCCGGAAATACGGGCACCCCGCTATTACGACCGAATCCTTACAGAACGTATTTTTTTGTTCTTTATTTCATTGGTCGCGAACCCCTCTAAATCGGGCACCCCGCAATTCCGAATTACGACTACTAAATTCAGTACCAACTGTGGTTTATACAATATTTTGAACCCCACTAAAACGACCAAAACTTCACTCAACGCGACCGACCACCCGAATTTCACACTTGATAAGAGCGACACTAATTGGGTACGAATGCTTTGTCAATACAACATCGGATTTTTGCATACATACATCTAAATTATTGAAAATACAATACGGATAATTATATACGGAAAAAGATAAGGAGATGCCCGTTTGAAGTTTTTGACATGATTTAATTACTATATAAATAATCACATATAGAGAGGTAGTACACTTAACGCGTTTCCCCGATTAGC
The DNA here is from genome assembly GCA_946902895.1 of Fragum fragum. Taxonomy (NCBI): domain Eukaryota; kingdom Metazoa; phylum Mollusca; class Bivalvia; order Cardiida; family Cardiidae; genus Fragum; species Fragum fragum. The sequence goes on along the minus strand of OX336372.1, from coordinate 52,955,055 downwards.
GGTTCTTCAGAAGTGCTTAGTAACGTCGTTACGTCGTCCGTAATGTCATGTGACGTCGTGAATGTCTGGGGACGTTACTCTTAGATGTTATTAATAAAAAATAATAAAAAAATGTTATTATTTGTTATCTATTTCGAATTTAATTCTGGTTTTAAAAGGTTTATTAATAAGGATTCTTTCTTCTTTCGTTTTAAAGCGTTTAATTCACTCATTTTGTATATTGGCATTATGTGGTATTTTGGTGTGCAATTCTTTGCACAAGCAGCAATGTGTTTGCTGACCGGTAGAAGTGCATATTGGGGGTTATTGATATGTTGATTGTGTAGCGTAACTCGATTTCCTAAATTTATTGTTTCTCCTATATAATCTTTAGAGCATCCTGCACATTTTATGGCGTATATAACATTTTCTATTTTGCATGTTGCTGAAAATATGATGTGAAATTTGCGTCCATTTCGGAATCAATATGTATTTCCTATGATGAGATGCTTACAGAGTCCACATTTGTTCGAGCCACATTTTTGTACTTCGAAAGAGCGTGTTTTTCCAAGAATTTAGCTTTGGTCAGTAGTCTTTTGAGGTTGGCATGCTGGCGTTTACTTTTAATAATTTGTGTGCTGAAATGATATCTTTCATCTGTTCATCATTGTTTAATATTTTGAGGCTCTCTGTAATTATATTGTATGCCTCAATATTTCTGGGGTTGTGTGTAGAAATGTACGGCATCACGTGTTCTTCTTTTGTTTCTTTCACTTTTCTCAGCTCTGCCTTTGTGAGTTTAAGCGATCTAGAAATACCATTATCTATAAGAGAAATCGGATTTTTTGGGGCAATTACGTATTTTTTCAATTCGCTAAGTCGTATTTCAAGTGTTTCTTTATCTGAAATTATTGTACATAGACGTCTTGCCAAAGAAAAGGGAATGTTTTGCTTCGTGTGTTTAGGGTGGCAAGACGTAAAAAGTAAATACTGTTTACTATTTGTAGGTTTGTAAAAGATGTCCGTATCAATATTTAAATTGTTAAGTTTCACAAGGACATCTAAGAATGCTATTTCTTTTTCACTGTGTTGTAGAGTAAATTTCAAGTCTTCATAAATCGAGTTTAAAAAAGTGTTTAAGTTACGTAGTTCCTCTATGGCTTCGGCCATAATATAAAGATATCGTCAAGAAAACGTTTCCAACTGTTGATAAAATACTGTTTAAAATCATGACCGTACTTGTCTTTGATTATTTCGTACAAATTTTCTTCTAAATATCCCAATACAAGGGTTGCATATACAGGGGCTACCTTCGTGCCCATTGCCATACCTTTTATTTGACGATAGAAGTTGTCATTAAAGTTGAATGTATTATTTTTAAGAATAAAATCAAGAGATTGCAGAATAAATGAGTTAGTAAACCTGGATTGTATAGTCTCTTTGCCTAGTTTATTAAGCCAATATTCTATTGCTTCGAGACCGAACTCGTGCGTGATGTTTTTTTTTTGTCTACTTCTGTTGGTAACGAATTCAAGAAGTCTGTTGTATCTCTGATGTGGCTCTTAATGTGATTGGTTAACGGTCGCAAAAGAATATAAAAAAAATGCTGAGTCTGTGTGTTTGACAACTTGGACCAGCGACAATCGGTCGTAATTTAAGATCTATCACATTTCTTACATTAACAGTTTGGGTTTTAGAAGTTGAACAAGCCTTATTAATTTGATTGTTTTTGTGTACCTTAGGTAGGCCGTAGAAATTTCTTTCCTTAACTTCAAAACGTTTTAGATAATCGTATTCTTTATCCGTAAAACATTGTTTAAATTTGTCGATTACTTTATGATAATTTAATCTATCTGAATTACTTCATATATTTCATATAATACTTCATATAATATATATTTGTTTTTTTACAATATCATGGGTTTTGACTCGAGTAATAAGGTCGAAAATGAAAAATTATCCGAAAAGTCACGATTAGTTTGTTTACGGCGTTCCGAACAGTTAATTAGCTATTTCAACATAGTTAATTGTCAGACCCCACCGGATTATGGCCTTCTTTACTCTATGTAAAATCACTGTTTTGGTCCAAGATATAGCACTTGTCAGAACATTCGTTGAAATATAGCCTTTCGGGTGCTGTTTAGTCGTTCATAGAACTTCTCATTAAGCGTAGAAATCATATATGATGAATGATGAATTTTTGAAATAATGGACTCTAAACACAGGCACCGGCTTTTTTCCAACCATGAAAATCACATGTCGCCAATTTACACCTCCAATTTTTGTACACCATCTATAACACATAGACCTGCAAAGATAGGGTAAAATGCACTTTAAAACAGCAGAACAGATGCAGAATTACTACAAAATCAAACAAAATATTGCATATACCACTGTTTAAGACTCAAATCATCCCTTCCTTTCAAGAACTACATTTTCTCTTAGATCTACTTTTACCATACAACGACCTCAGGAAGTAATTTCCAGTAAGGTCACTCCTAAATAAAATTTGCTGTTCAACAAAAGCATCAAATGTTGACTTCATTTTGTTTTATGACTATTCCTGAGCAAAGTTTAACTCATTTTGAATGGCCAATATCTTGTCTGTAATGCTAGGAGTGTTTAATACAGCACTGGTAGATATAGTAAACTATGAGCAAAAAGTGGGGTGAAAAAAGCCTTTCAAGGCTAAATGTAAACTTGCTATATCTTTAATAATCCACACTGGATTCGTATCAAATAAAAAGTGATGTGAGCTACATATGTAGGGGAATACTTATGCGGCAATTTGGGACATTATGGATAAAAAATATGGGCTCAGAATGAAATATTCTCAGAAATTGTGCCGAATTTTGCGCCAAAATGCTTGTTTCCGCACAACTGAAACCAACATGGAAGTTTTTTTCTAAACTTTCATGTTATAATAACATGTACATTTCAAATATGGATATAGTATATCTGGTCTATAACTCATTTACCAATATTCAGTACACCATAGGTAGGGTCATGAGTTGGCAAAGGGATAATCCCTGATAAAGCCATTTTTTCCATTAACGGGTGTGTGCACTATCTGACAGGCTACACTAGGGGAATATCAGCAAGCAGATGACATTGACTCTGTTTAAAGTGCAAGTCTAGATCAAGGCTATAAAATGACCAGCCACAAAACTATTTTCATAGCATTATTGCATTATTAGATCAGTAACAGCACTTACCTTGGTGAAAGGAATCCGAAAGAGACGAGCTTCTGGGGCCTTCTTCACAAAGGACAACCAATCAACACGGCGAGCTGTTCTTAACCATAATCCACAGTCCGGGCCAAGCTTTGTCGAAGACCAGCCTCAAATGCTGTCAACCAGCAAATTGTCAGAGCCTGTTTGCAGATCTTGTAGACTGGAAAACAAAAATGATAGTTGAAAATCTTGGGAACAGAATTGTCAGCCTCAACCAAATAGTATTCATTATGAATACTGTCTTTCATGACCACCAGCTATTTTCTGACCGCTGTGAAAGCCTTAATATAAAGTTTCAAGTGCAATATCAACAAATCATGTCAACATCAAGGCAGATGTTCTGATGATGGTCTAAAGCCGACCATTCAAAACATGGCGAGACATTAAAACAAACAAACAAGTAAACCAAAACCAAATTCACACACACACACACACGCCCACTGACCGCCCCCACACGCCCACTCTCACACTGCCCATGATAATAGAATAAAACCGTTATAGTATTAACAATAATTAAAATAACAAGGCAAATAATGCAGATAGTCAATTTGAGTATTCGGTAAGTACTATAAACACAGTTATCAAATGGAACGGGTCACATACAGATAGACCTTTTAACATATAATGTATCAACTAAAGCCTACTCATGAAAATTGAAATTCAAAAGACACATAGAAATTAGTGTCAAAATTCTACTGAAAGAGGGATATCAAACATGAAGGGGCATCTGAACCATCATTCATCTTGTGTCCAATGCACGCGCCCAGACTGATACAGGTCCGCCACTGACAACAAATTAAACATGGCTCAAAAGTAAGATGGTCCGTGTTAATACATAATTTGTTGTTACACAAATGTGGTGCTTGTTGATATGGGGATATGTTAAAAGTTTTATTTTTCACCATGAGAACAACTCTGTGCACTGTCATAGTTTTGAAGTTGTATGTAGTGGGGTCCTTAATCTGAAATGGTCATATCCCTGTTTAACCACACAACCAATCCATATTACACATTCCCCATTAGCATGTTGAACAGATCTTCTTGCCAATTTCTGACTAATTTTAGCACAAAATTCATCCATTTTTGACCTTGTGTGTTACAAAAATGTTCATTTAAAACTTCCATAGCATTCAAAACAAGATTGCAAACTTTTCTACGGAAATTTTTTGTGAATAAGGTGAAATTCTTGTTGAAAAATATCAATTTCATAGCTGTCATTTCATGAAATGAAGAAAAAGTACATTCATGATCAATAGTTTCTGTCTTTATTTTCAATGCCAAAACCAACAGGGTATCTAATTTCATGGTTTACCATGTCATATTTTGGTACTTCTCTGAATAAATTCATTCTCAACATGTTGGGGGCGGGGGGTTCCTATTGTGCTTTAAAGGAAAAACTGAAAATTTGTATAAAATAACTGTATTTTTAGAACAGAATACTCAGTTATTACTCAGAAACACTGCAATTCTATTTCTGAATGAATAAATACTCTAGCAGAAGACAACAAATGAACTTCCTGCAAGGGAGATCACTACCGGACGAAAATGCGCCAATTTCGGATAATTTCTTAACAAAATGTTAAAATATAAGAAAATACACAAACCTTGATTAAGAATAATCTCCTATTTCATCTTCTTTTGTTGGTCAAAACTTGTATGTAAAGTTTCAGGCTGAAATTTCTAGAAATGACAAAGTTCACATTTTGTCATATAGGTCAGACCCCACCGGATTATGGCCTTCTTTACTCTATGTAAAATCACTGTTTTGGTCCAAGATATAGCATTTGTCAGAACATTCGTTGAAATATAGCCTTTCTGTTTCTGTTTTGTCGTTCATAGAACTTCTCATTAAGCGTAGAAATCATATATGATGACTGATGAATTTTTGAAATAATGGACTCTAAACACAGGCACCGTCTTTTTTCCAACCATGAAAATCACATGTCGCCAATTTACACCTCCAATTTTTGTACACCATCTAAAACACATAGGCCTGCAAAGATAGGGTGAAATGCACTTTAAAACAGCAGAAAAGATGCAGAATTACTACAAAATCAAACAAAATATTGCATATACCACTGTTTAAGACTCAAATCATCCCTGCCTTTCAAGAACTACTTTTTCTCTTAGATCTACTTTTACCATACAACGACCGCAGGAAGTAATTTCCAGTGAGGTCAGCCGCCGTCAAAGCGCAGTTGGTAGCGCGTTGGACTGTCATTTTAGAGATCCAGGGTCGATCCCCGACGGCGGCACTCATCCTTTCCGACTATTTGTCTCTCACCAATGGGTCGATAATCGTAGACTTATGTGGGATAGCAGCTGGAGGCTAGGAAAGGATGTAATGGTAGTACTGGTGTGAGAAATACCAGGATTCCATTGTTAGGTGCTCAAGCCGCCGCGATATAACTAAAATATTGTTGAAAGCGGCGTAAAACCCCATTCAAACAAACAAATCCAGTGAGGTCACTCCTGATGTTTGGTATTCGCATTATAGATGACATGATATTAACAGTTTGACACTTTGAACCTGTACTTACGTATAAATAATCTGAGATCGGACTTCTGAATCAGATCAAGATTCCGCTTTAACACATGTTTTTATAGTTTGATCTTTTGTTTGTACAGTATTAATATATTCAAATAACGAAGATAAGATTAACATTAATCTATTGACAGGAAACGACCAAACCTCGGTATCACGACAGCCCCGCTATTACGACCAATTTCAGAAAGTAGCGAAAGTGGTCGTATTAGAGTGGTTTTTAATTGAAGGCGGGTCTTTTATCTGACTCCTTGAACTGTCCTAATGCAAAGTATGAAAGCATCACTAGTGTAATTAAGCCAAACATATAGCCCAAAGATTTTGGCCCGTGTATCGTCTTTTTCATTTGATTTTTGTCTTTTACAAAAACCGTAGCCCATAGACGATATATAAAGGAATTGTCATTTGGGACTCTTTAATTTGTTTATACATGGAGTGCTAACATTCTGCCAAAGTGTCATCAATTTGAGTCATTTTCGTAGCCTCTAGAGTGTACACAAAGAAACTATCCCTTCTCCCGTGTTTTCAATGGAATATTCTCACATTCTATAGTCTTCATCTTTGTGACCTGATAAACATTGAGACCATTTGTCGATTTGTAGATTGTTTTCGCCGGACGACACATGACGGATATTCAATGATGACAAAGCCAAAGATAAGAGATGAACTTGTATGCAGAGTTTAAAATTTTCCTGAAAAACACAATAACTACTTTTTATGGCGTAGGCAATTATGGGTAACTAACTCACCCGGTAAGCCTCCAAAGGAAGATTACACTCAGTAATTCTGTGAAAATGTTTCTTGTTAACTTAGATATCAAACCTGACGCTTTGCTAACTAAACATGTACAATTATGTTTTATCTGAGTGCCTCGTCATCGCTCCCATTCTAACCCTTATTACACCGGTATCACCAAAATGAGTGCTTTACTACATCTTAATTTTGTAGTAGTGAATGAAAATGTATCTCTCCTGCCTTCACTGAATATTTATGCTGTCTTAAACGAATGAAAAGCAGGTTGGATCATTTCATGGCTAACAATAAAACGCTTTCTATGTCACAACACGATGTACAATAGAATTGCAGTGCATATTTGACAGAACTACGCAAAACTTTGATAAAACTGTATTTTCAGAAATTAAAGAAATAGAAAGTTTGCTTCGGGTTTAAGGTTAGAACCCTTTAACACCTTTTTCAAGTATAAATTTGTCTTGTTTAAAGATTTTGCGTTTAATTTACCTTTGAATAACTTTTATGAGTTTTGTATGAACTTTTTGCTAATATCTATCGATTGGAGAAAAAACGAAGAATGATAAACAAGCAGTGGAATCGTCTAAGATCGCGAAAATTGCCAAAACGATGCATAAGTTACAGGCGGAGAACAGTAGAGTGATGATTGTGATCTAAATAAATGAAAAGGCTTAAATTAGAAACACTTGATATTAATTGCAGACCCATCAACAACTACGTCACCATATAATAATTCATCTGAAGGTAATATATTTTATCATAACCACCCAGTCATCCCTATTGCGCTTTACCAACATAGGCTAGATTAAACTTCTATTCATCACCACTCTGCTCTTCATACATTAAATTTTAGATTTAGTTGTTTTAAGTCACGATGGCAAATGTAAATCCCTACCAATGAGTTTCAATTTCTTTGAATATCTTACATATGTTCCACGTTTTCTCCAAGAAACTTTTTCTTTGTATAGTCTTAAAGTTTTTTAGCTCTCCTGAGCACAAAGTGCGAGTTGAGGTATTGTGGTCGGTCATTGTCTGTCTTCCATCCGCTCGTCTGTCCGTCAACAATTTCCTTGGGTGAAGCTGTTATAGGAAATTCAATCCGTGAAGAACTCTGGTTGCCGCCGGGAACTTTAATACATCTTTGAATTTTTTCCCAAATACATTTATATTTCTTATGTAGCTCAATCACATGGTTCTCTGCCCAGTTTTCAAAACTTTAATCCATTGGGTAAAAAATGGCCCCGCACCCTAGGTCCGAAGTTTGGTAACATGCTTTATTAGGGCAAGTTCAAAGGACTTGTCCTCGTGAACTATAAATCCTAGGACATTCATATTTGATATGTAGATTTACTAGATGGTTTGGACTACTTCACTTAAAATTGTGGTCCAACGGTCAATAGTTGACCAAAATAGGGAAAAGCGCTAAATTTGGGTAATTAAAAAAATCTTCATTTTAAGGACGAGGGCATTTATATTTGGGATGTAGCATGGCCTTACAGTTATTTATAAATATTAATTAAATTATGCCTGGAGGGTAAAAAAGCCCCTTCCCTGGTTTTCTAAAGTTCGTGAAAATGCTCAATTAGACCATGTTAAACAGTCGTCTTCTCCAAATCTACAAAATCTTAAGTATTAATGTTTGGTATTTAATATGACCAGATGGTTTTCTACCATGTTTGCTATAATGATAGCTCTGAAATAAAACATGGCCCTGCCCAAGAGGTCAAAAATTTGGGAAAACACATAATCAAAGCAGCTTCAAAAGTCTTCTTCTGAAATATAGGGTGAAGGACATTCATATTTGGTACATAGCATTACTGAATAATTTTGTTCTATGTTACAGGAAAATAAGCCCTTAGAATCAAAAACGTCTCAGCTCCAGGGGTCGAACTTTGCGTAAATCGCCCATTTGAAAAAAAACTTCTTCTTAAATATAGGGTCTAGAGCATTTATTTAAAATCATAGCATAACATTATTGTTATCTATCACGTTTCTTGAAGTCATACCCCTTTGGAAAAAAATGGCCCTTCCTACTTGTCCACATAAAAAAGGTGTTATAGAAGGTAGTTAAAAATTGAGGGAATTTTGAAAACAAGGACTTTTGAAAATAGAAAACATTGTGAGAAATGGTGAAATTGCTTGTTACTACTTAGTTCTCCCTTTCGCACGATGTCTTTCAAATCTATTTTCCTTGAGGGCGTCAAAATGTGGGATAGTTTGGTAATTGATTGAAGTATAAAGCCATAGGCATTCATATTAATTGTAGCGCATTACTGGATTATTTTGTACTATGCCCAAAATCTTACATTTGTTATATTCATTTGGCTCAAGCTGTGTCATTTTTGTACGAAAAATACTTCAATTTGCTGATTCCTCAGGTGAACGATTTAGGACCATCATGGTCCCGTTGTCTGTTGATTCACTTTGCAGGATGTTTTTTGGATAGCGTATCGTATAAAATTTATGGTATATTCGAGATTTTAACCAATCTCCATTCAATTAAATTTTAGACAAGTCAAATTCAAAGAAGTTGCTGACGACAATCCTAGGTTGATAAAATACTGATGATCTTTGTCATTTAGAGAAGAAAAATTTTCGCTAATGAAGATATTCTTTGTAACAAGCAATTTCCTCATTTTCAACGACTTTTCCGAAGCTATATTTTGAGGGGCGTTTAAAAGCAATTTCTAAGGCCAATTTCTAATAAGGGTCAATTCGGGTATAAAACTTAAGACATAAGGTCATTTTTTAGCTCACCTGAGCACAAAGTGCGAGGTGAGCTATTGTGATCGGTCGTTGTCCGTCGTCCGTCCGTCCGTCTGTCCGTCTGTCCGTCCGTCCACAATTTCTTTAAAAATCTTCTCCTCCTAAACCAGTAGCCCAATCAAGCTGAAACTTTGCAGGGATGTTCCTTGGGTGAAGTTCTTCAAAAGTTGTAAAAAGAATTTAATTTCGTCAAAAACTCTGGTTGCCGCGGCATTTGAAAATGGGAATCTTTAGTTATTCTTTAAATATCTTTAAAAATCTTCTCCTCCTTAACCAGTGGGCCAATCAAGCTGAAACTTTGCTGGGATGTTAATTGGGTGAAGCTCTTCAAAAGTTGTAAAAAGAATTTAATTCTGTCAAAAACTCTGGTTGCCGCGGCATATGAAAATGGGAATCTTTAGTAATTCTTTTAATATCTTTAAAAATCTTCTTCTCCTAAACCAGTAGCCCAATCAAGCTGAAACTTTGCAGGGATGTCCATTGGGTGAAGCTCTTCAAAAGTTGTTAAAAGAATTTAATTCCGTCAAAAACTCTGGTTGCTGCGGCATTTGAAAATGGGAATCTTTAGTAATTCTCTAAATATCTTTAAAAATCTTCTCCTCCTAAACCAGTAGGCCAATCAAAAAGAAACTTTGCAGGGATGTTCATTGGGTGAAGCTCTTCAAAAGTTGTTAAAAGAATTTAATTCCATCAAAAACTCTTGTAGCCGCGGCATATGAAAATTGGAAATTTTAGTAAATCTTTGATGTTGTTTTTTTTCATAGACTACAAGGCCAAAGACCTTTATATTTTGTAAAGAGCTTAATCATATGGTTCTCTACCAAGTTTTTAGCTCACCTGAGCACAAAGTGCGAGGTGAGCTATTGTGATCGGTCGTTGTCCGTCGTCCGTCCGTCCGTCTGTCCGTCTGTCCGTCTGTCCGTCTGTCCGTCTGTCCGTCTGTCCGTCCGTCCACAATTTCTTTAAAAATCTTCTCCTCCTAAACCAGTAGGCCAATCAAGCTGAAACTTTGCAGGGATGTTCCTTGGGTGAAGTTCTTCAAAAGTTGTTAAAAGAATTTAATTCCGTCAATAACTCTGGTTGCCGCGGCATATGAAAATGGGAATCTTTAGTTATTCTTTAAGTATCTTTAAAAATCTTCTCCTCCTAAACCCGTTGGCCAATCAAGCTGAAACTTTGCAGGGATGATCCTTGGGTGAAGTTCTTTAAAAGTTGTTAAAAGAATTTAATTCCGTCAATAACTCTGGTTGCCGCGGCATTTGAAAATGGGAATCTTTAGTAAATCTTTAAATATCTTTAAAAATCTTCTCCTCCTGAACCAGTTGGCCAATCAAGCTGAAACTTTGCAGGGATGTTCCTTGGGTGAAGCTCTTCAAAAGTTGTTAAAAGAATTTAATTCCGTCAAAAACTCTGGATGCCGCGGCATTTAAAAATGGGAATCTTTAGTAAATCTTTAAATATCTTTAAAAATCTTCTCCTCCTTAACCAGTAGGCCAATCAAGCTGAAACTTTGCCTGGATGTTCCTTGGGTGAAACTCTTCAAAAGTTGTTAAAAGAATTTCATTCCGTGAAAAACTCTTTTAATCGCGGCATATGAAAATGGGAAATTTTAGAAAATCTATTTTGTCTTTTTTTTCACAGACTACGAGGCCAAAGGAGTTTATATTTTACATAGAACTTAATCATATGGTTTTCTACCAAGTTTTTAAATATTTAATCTCTGGGGTCAAAAATGGCCCCGCCCCTGTGGTCCGAAGTTTTGAAAAATGCTTAATTTGAGCAATTTCAAAAGACTTCACCTCTTAAACTATAAGGTCTAGGATATTCATATTTGGTATGTAGCATAACTAGATGGTTTTGTACTATATCACCAAAAGTTGTCTTCCTCGGGTAAAAAACGGCCCTGTACTAGGGGTCCAAAATTTGGGAAAACACAAAATTTGAGTATGCTAAAAAAAAAAAAAATCTTCATTTTAAGGAGGAGGGCATTTATATTTTGGGTGAAGCATAGCCTGGCTGTTATCTATCAGTTTTGATTAAATTATGCCTGTAGGTCAATAAACACCCCTTCCCTGGGTGTCCAAAGTTTGTAAAAATGCTCAATTATACCATGTTCAATAGTCTTTTCCTCCCAATGTACAAAGTCTAAGGCATTCATATTTGGTATATAGCATATCCAGATGGCACTCTACCATGTTGGCTAAAATCTTAGCCCTGGGATAAAACATGGCACTGCCCCAGAGGTCAAAAAATTTGGAAAACACTCAATTAGAGCAACATCAAAAGTCTTCTCCTTCTGAAATATAAGATGATGGGCATACATATTTGGCATGTAGCATGACTAAATAATTTTGTTCCATGTAACAGGAAAACATGCTCTTAGGATAAAAAATGTCTCTGCTCCTTGGGTCGAAAATTGTGTAAATCGCATTGAAAGAATTCTTGTTCTTAAATATAGGTTCCAGAGCATTTACATTAAAAACATAGGATAACATTATTGTTATCTACCATGTTTACATCCTTTGGACAAACATGGTCCTTCCCAACGCATCCAGAGATATGAAAAAGCTCAATAAGAGCATGTTCAAATATTTTCCACTCCTCATGTATAAGTTGTAATGCATTCATATTTTGATTTACAGTACATCCAGATTGTTCTCTACCAAGGTTGCTAAAATTACACCCATTGAAGTAGCAGACAGTAATAAGAGTTTGATTGAAATCTAAATACAAAGAATTTCAGGTAGAAAACACTGTGAGAAATGGATAAATTGCTTGTCACTCCCTTTCTCACTATGTTTTTTTTTCAAACCTGAGGGTGACAAATTCTTGGATAGTTTGGTAATGGATTAAACTATAAAGCCAAAGGAATTCAATCTCATTGTAAAGCAATACTGGATTGTTTTGTACAAAGCCCAAAATCTTATATTTGTTTTATTTATTTTGCTCAAGTTGTGTCTTTTTTAAACTTAAAAGTACTGTAATTTGCAGATGCCTCAGGTGAGCGATTTAGGACCATCATGGTCCTCTTGTTTAATATTTAATCTCTGGGGTCAAAAATGGTCCCGCCCCTGAGGTCCGAAGTTTGGAACAATTCTTAATAAGAGCAATTTCAAAAGGCTTCTCCTCTTAAACTAAAACGTCTAGGATTTTCATAGTTGGTATGTAGCATAACTAGATGGTTTTGTACTATATCACAAAAAGTTTTCATCCAAGGGTCAAAAATGGCCATGACTAGGGGTCCAAAAATTTGGAAAAATGTAAAATTTGAGTATGTTGAATAAATGTTGAAAACTTCATTTTAAGGCAGAGGGCATTTACATTTTGAGTGTAGCATAGCCTGGCTGTTATCTATCAATTTTGATTAAATTATGCCTGTAGGTTAAAAAAAGCCTTCCCTGGGTGTCCAAAGTTCGTAAAAATTCTCAATTAGACCATGTTCAACAGTCTTCTTCTCCCACTCTACAAAGTCTAAGGCATTCATATTTGATTTATAGCATAACCAGATGGTTCTCTACTATGCTAGCTAAAATCCTAGCCCTGGGATAAAACATGGCACTGCCCCAGAGGTCCAAAATTTTGGAAAACACCCAATTAGAGCAAAAGTCTTCTCCTTTTGAAATATAAGATGAAGGGCATTCATATTTGGTATGTAGCATGACTAAATAATTTTGTACTATGTTACAGGAAAATATGCTCTTAGGATAAAAATGTCTCTACTCCTGGGATTGAAAATTGCTTAAATCGCATTGAAAGGATTCTTCTTAAATAGAAATGGAGAAATTGCTTGCTTTCTCACAATGCTTTTTTAAACTTTTTCCCTGAGGATGACAAATTCTGGGATAGTTTGGTAATCGATTAAACTATGAAGCCAAAGGCATTCATTTTCATTTTAAAGCATTACTGGATTGTTTTGTAAAAAGCCCAAATTCTTATATTTGTTTTATTTATTTTGCTCAAGTTGTGTCTTTTTTTATACAAAAAAGTACTGTAATTTGCAGATGCCTCAGGTGAGCGATTTAGGACCATCATGGTCCTCTTGTTTTAAATTCCTAATTTTGTACTCTAATTTACTCAAATTTTCTTCAAATGATTTTATATATGCTCAGATTGTTTCTGCCTATAATGTCGCGGCTAAGTAATCAATTGGAAATACCTACAATTTTGCTAAAATGACTTTGGTCAGGATTTGTTTCCCCATGATATCTAGGCCGATTTCTAATATGGGTCAATTCGGGTTCAAAACTAAAGTCACAAGGTCATATCTTTGAAATTCCTTGTTTTGTACTCTAGTTGACTCGAATATGGCTCAAATATTTTGATATTTGCTTAGAATGTTACTGCCCATAATGCCGCGGCTAAGTAATTAATAGGGTTAACTTTGGTAAAAACCTAGGCCAATAGGTACCCTGTTTGTACCATAGATGCAACATTTTTAGTTAAATAATTTGACATTTTGTCAGACTGTAATGAAAACTCAGCTATGTTGGAAATTAGGCCAAACCAGGTCAAAAACCAGATCAATAAGTTTAATCTGAAGAAATACAATTGTTATGAACATGCATATGAATACATTGAAACTTTGTAGGAATGTTTGTTCTCGATGTCTTAGGTAAGATTTGATAATGGGCGAATTTTGGACAAAGATACTCACTTGGGCTTTATTTAACTTCTGCCGTCACACTAATGTGAGCACTTTAGGAACAGTGGTCCTCTTGTTGGCTGTACTTCGTGCTCTACATACTACACCTAATTTGAATTATAGATTAGAGTGTTTTATTTTTCTATTTATTGAATAAGCTGTATTTGCGAAGTAAAGGTGGCCAAACCAAAAAATGCTAAATACAAATTTTGGCCAATGTCAGAGATCAAAGGTCACTTCAAACCCACCCACCCCAAAATTTGACTTTTTCGAGTGATTGTTTGATTGGGAGTCGCAGTCTTTCAATTGTGGTGGTCAACCGAACCGTTGTGCTGAGACCCCGCTTTAGATTTGACAGGTATATCTTTACATTTCTTTGAGATTTTTATATAGAAATACATTCGTGCTCAATGTGAGCTATTGTTATCACCCATTGTCCGGCGTCCGATGTAGTCGTCGTCGTCGTGCGTCTGTCGAAAATTTCTTTAAACAGTTTCTCCTCCTGAATTAGTTTGCCAGTCTCAATGAAACTTGGCAGGTATGTTCCTATTGTGAGGCACCTTAGAAAATTTTCAAATAATTGAAGTCAACCCAAAATTCTGGTTGCCATGGTAACAAAAAGGGCAAAATTGATGAATCTTTGAAGAATCTCTTTCTCTGTAACCAGACGACCGAGAGCTTTGTTATTTCATATGCAGCATATCCTAGGGAATATCTATCAAGTTTGTTCAAACTTTGCCCGTTGGATAATATTTGAGCCTCAACCGGGCACACTCTTTTTATATATTTAAATATTTGAAAGTCTTTTTCTCTCAAACCAGACAGCCTAGTTTATTGCTGGTTCGTATGCAGCATATTATACAGGTTTTTTTTATCAAGTGTGTGTATATAATGACCCTTGGGTTATTTTGGGGATTGAATCTCCAAGTGAACTTTTATATATTTCATTCTTAGTGAATCCCATTTGGTCATATTTGAATTCCACCTGTGGATCCTTCCTATCTACATAGAAATAAAGAGGAAATTGTTATAAAATCTGATTTTTTGACTCATCCAGAGTACACCTTTACTTATATAGCACTAAAGAAGAAAAAAAAAAGTTATTCAGAATCATCTTACGACAAGTCGCTAAGATTAAAGGTTTCATATCTCAGGTGAGCGCTTAGGTGGGCCTATAGCACTCTTGATTACCTTCTCTTTAAATCAATTTATCTTGTAAAATAAGTTGACACTAATGTAACAATTGCTACGTTTTCTTGTTGAAAACTTTAGATTTAAATATTAACCAAAAACTTCGATCGTATAAAAACCTATTTACCCTTTGTAAAAAAGATTACCTTTGTATTAGCCTACATTAACATCCTAAAATACATTTTGTTTAGGACCTATAGATTTAAAGCGAACAGTCTATCTCTAACTTAATATACTGTGAGATCATAGGTAGAACTCAGATATTTAACCATCTTACAACTAGAATTCTTGATTTAAAAAAAAGGATATAATAGCGACGACTCTCAAATATAGCGTAAGATGTGTTAAATTCCCTAAGAGCTTATTGATAAAGGAATTTCATGTACCCGTTCCCAGCCTGTAATATGATCATTTCCAACAATCTCACATGTGCGCCAAGAAAGATGTAGGTAAGCCTGTACAACCGCAGAGTTTTATCAGCCTGTCATAATCATTTAGAAAGCTACTGGCTCAAAGTTTCTGTTGGTATAAATTACTAACACATTCCCATACAATCCCGCTTTTTAACGCCTCTAAACAAAAGAGAGATAGGAAAACTTTGTGGAAAATGAAGAAATCGCTAGTGACAAACATTTTTTTTTTGCTCAGCTGAGCACGTAGTGCTAAAGTGAGCTATTGTGATCCCCTTTTGTCCGTCGTCCGTCCGTCGTGCGTCATGCGTCGTCCGTCGTCCGTCAACAATTTCTTTAAACAACATCTCCTCCCAAACCACTGAGCCAATTTGAACCAAATTTGGCAGAAATGTTCCTTAGGTCGTCCCCTTCAAAAATAGCTAAAAGAATTGAAATCCGTTAAAAACTCTGGTTGCCACGGCAAGAAAAGTGAAATTTCAAATAATCATTAAAAATCTTCTCCTCCTGACCCTGAAGGCGTAGAGCCTTGATATTTTGCACGAAGTATCAGTATATTGACCTCTTTCAAAATAGCTAAAATCATGATCCTCGGGTCCCCAGGGGCGGAGCCCCAAGGGGGGGGGTATATAGAAATAAAGAACGATTTTTTAAATGACATCTCCTCCCATACCACTGGGGCCAATTTGAACCAAATTTGGCAGAAATGTTTCTTAGGTGGTCCCCCTTAAAATTAGCTAAAAGAATAGAAATCCGTTATAAACTCTGGTTGCCATTGCAACAAAAGTGATATTTCAAAATAATCTTTAAGAATCTTCTCCTCCTGACCCAGAAGGCGTAGAGCCTTTATATTTTGCATGAAGCATCATTATATTGATCTCTTACACAATAGCTAAAATCATGATCCTCGGGTCTCCAGGGGCGGACCCAGGGGGGGGGGGTATAGGCATGAAGCATCAGTTCACAGAGTTCTTTCTTATTTCTCAAATTATAACCCAATGGAAAAAGTTTTTTCCTTCTTTCAAATCAGCACTAAAGCCTTGGAATTAGTAATTTAGACTTTTGGTTTCCCAGGTTCATAGTCTTTATATGTAATTGTGGCCTACTTGTTTCATAATCCTAACCTTAACATGAAATTAAACTGTTGAAAGAAAAAGAGCCTTTATCTCAGGTGAGCGCCCCAGGGCCAACGGCCCTCTTGTTTCATTTCTCCTACACAAAAACACAAAAATATGAGACTTCATAAAATTAAAATTATGGTCTACATCTTCTTTCGATTTTACTAGTCTAATGTTATTAGACTAAAGGTATTGGAATGGGTTAATGCTGCTTGATATCTACCCTCCTGGCCCATGAGTAGTTGTTGGAAATGTCATACCAGAACCATTTAAGTTTCGATCTGATAAAAGGTATTAAATTATGACGTTCTATAAATGACGTCAGAGAAGACTATAGTGAAATCGTAAAGGGCGGATCGCTGACCACGGTCAATGATCTCCGACATGGTAGTTCGACTGAGGTAATAAACGACAATATTTTATTTAATATGTCTCCAGGGAGATGCCAAGTCTTTAGTTGACGATCAAAACGTCGTAACTACTGCTGTATTTACTTTGTTAAAATCGCCTTATCAACAAAACTGCTTTACATGAATGTTGGAGTTCGAGTTCGCTTTCGAACTAGATGATTGTTTTGAATAGTGAATGCATTTTAGATTGAGGGCAGCGATCCGTCAACTTTTTGACAGAGTATTTGTTAAATCTTTTCTGACTTATCCATATGTTCATATTATTCCAGGACTTAATTTCTGACTACTATAAAAGATCGTAAAAAAAGAAAGTCATGTGATTTTTTTAATTCATGTGCGAAAGTCATTTTGTTTATTCAGTTATAGTTTTTCGTCAGTTGAATTTATTATAACGATATTGTAGGAGACACGTCAATCTTGAAATCGATATAATTCTAAGTTATTTATTTCAAAAGGCACCTTTATGCAGATCCCGACTGATTTGGCGGAAAACCCCGACACTTCTCTGAATAATTCGTTTCTGAATATCTTATGACTTAGACAGACAGTTATTCACGCTTTGTATCTGTCCTTTTCACTTCCAATATTTGTATTGTCTGCCAAAACAGTAAACAACTACCATCGCGAGATCTATTTCGTCTTGCAGATACTCGAAGGCGATTATGTATTTCAGCGACTTTACCACAAAAACGAAAATGATGATCATACATTTGAACATTCTACCATTAGCTACATTGAGTAATAGGGAATCGCATTAGAATTTTAATGTTACCTGGTCAAGGTTGGCAGAATGGGCTTGTTCTCACAGCCTATAGCATCGATAAGTACGCTATCATTCTTTTCATAATTGCAATACTTCAAAATAGAGTATTTTCATTGGCCCAAATCGTATCACGTGATCAAATCAATTGCACTTTATACCTCGATAAAAGACAGACCTATTTTCGACAAAATTAGAAACAAAACAAGGTCAGGGATTTCCGATATTTGGAATTCACTTCCAAGAAGTACCCAACTTGTTTTGTTACTATTTATAGTCATCACCCTTTGAATTTCGATTTCCTCGAATTCCTTTATACTTCCATGGATTTTCAATAAATAGATAAACAAATAGTGTCCTTATAACAATTATAATGCTCGTTTTAAACATGAAGAATTCGAAAACTCACCTTTATTAGCCGTAAATCCGAGATGTCGAATCGGCTTCGCCACATCAGCATGCATCGTGTCTATGTGGTAGGTTTATATTTCTTGTCTATTACAAAGCATCTATTCATAATTCTAACTGTTATCGACCCAGATATCATAATTTACAGAGTTTAAAGTTAGTATTTGCTCATAATAATTCCAAATAAATCCAACGAATGTTCGAATTTCCATTTCAAAAAACCCAAGCGACGAAATAAAATGTCCGCCGTTACAACGACTAGAGCGATAAACTGTGTCAATGTATCCATACGCCTGTCAAAGAAAAAGTAACTCCGCCCACAGTTCGTTTATTTGTTTTTATTTTCATCTCTCTATCCGTTTCGGATATGAAAATAGACGTATTGCAATTATATGGGCTGAGTGTATTTTTCACTGCGTTTATTGGAGTATAAAGAGCAATTGCCTTAGCAATTCCCGTAGGGCGTTATGTTTAAGCCATGTGCTAAGGCAATTGCACTTTATACTCCAATAAACGCAGTGAAAAATACACTCATCCCTATAATAATGCAATCATTATTTAAAATTCAAAAATACCTTCTCTGCCTGAAAGCCAGCGAGCTACTGTCATGGCGTTGTGTCTGCCATGCATCTGTGCGTCTATCCGTAAACTTTTATTCTAAAAACCTGCTAAGTAAGTACTGTACAGGTATAATCCTTGGATGGCCCTTTAAGCACAGGCATTTATGGTAAGTGATGGTAAATAGTGAAAACTTTGGAATTTTTTTTTTCAAAACAATTCGATAGATTCAAAGAAATTTGCTGGTGTGATCATTGATTAACTCCTTTTCAGATTTTGTGAAAAACATTAAGCTTGGTGCAAAACAAGGCTTTGGGGGAATATATGATCTTTTAAGTGATTTTTTGTTCAGATATCATTACATAATTTTGTTTGGTATTAAATCCTTGCTTTTATCGGCGGAGCTAAATCAAATTTGTGGTATATTGTTAAAGTTTTGAAAATCTTTTTCTCTGAAACTGGAAGACGGAATCCAATAATATATTTCACAGGAATGATCCTTTGTGAACCCTTTGTATGATTTTAGGAGAGTTTGTAAGATAAAGTAATATGGCTTTCGAAGATTAACCTTTATTTAAGGACCATCTTGCAGTGATGGAAGGGAAATAATTTATACTGTTTGCAAGAGAATGATTGGTACTTAAAAGAAAGTTACCTCCCTTGAAGTGAACTGCAGTAACAGTAAATCTTTACAAAACTAAATTACATGTATGATAAGTAAATTCAGGCCCGTAGAGAGATTCAGGCGCTCAAGGGAGTCTAGTTAATGAAGAATCATACGTCAGACTGTCACATCAGTCGGTTTTGTAAACCTTGTTCCGGGTGCAAAATATGTCTCTGACTGATCCTATCCTTTGTGCTTTTTCTTCTCCTCCCTCTTCCTTAATAAAGTGCTTTTGATTGAAAAGTATCTTTTTAAACCAAGAAATATTTTTAGTAAGCCTTAAGGTTATTCTTTAAAAAAATGTATTGAGATCTCGAATTTTAAATACGGTGGCTCAGTGCAAAAACACCATAAGTGTCTATACAAAGTATTGACACTTGTAATTGTGTACACTAAGCCAACGATATTTCATTGTTAATTTCAAACTTTGATTTAATACTGGAACATTTCATTTGTATCAGAATAAATAATAGCCATGTTAAAGTGGCGTTCATAAGTGATTTTATAAAATAGTAAATGAAATAGTTGACAAATATATTTAACTTGAGTACATACATGTACATCTGCTGGCTTCAAATTTTAAATTGTCTTCTAACTGACTAACCGCTTACCCTGCCCACTTACGCCGTTGACCTCGCACATTAACTCCATTAGGGAGGTCTACTTCGATTCTAAAAGGAGTTATTTTGCAACATTTATGGTCATTAGCATTTAACAAAGAGTAAGATGGTTGGTACTAAACGTTGAATAAGCTTGAATACGCTGTAGTTATGTCGTTTAAGTCACCAAACCAACGAAAATGCTTTACAAAAATGGCGGCCGATGTCGGAGTTCATACTTCACTCCAATCTAAATAATGATTTGATTGATCGATTATTTCTTTTATTCGGTGATTGGTTAATTCTGGGCATACTTTTCAAAACACACACACACACCTACAGATACCTTTATTAAAAGAGATTAAAGCACATACAGAAGACTATGGCATCTATTTTGGACAAACTCCTTTACCAGGTGGTGAAAATCAGTAGATATATTTCATATTTATCAAGTTGAAATAGAATGAATCCATGGTTAGGTGCTCCAGTTGCCGCGATGTGACTGAAATACTTTAAAAAAGTAGCGTTTAGTCCATTTCAGTCAATTAATCTTATTTGACAAATTATGGTAAGTCAGCTCGTTGCAAAATAAAACAAAGATTTTATAGTATTTAGTCTCATAATATACCGTTATAGGTTGGTTTCTGTTCTTGAGCCAGTGTGACCCTTATTTTAGTTGCAAAAGACAAACATCTGAGTCTGAAAACTATCTAAAGCAATATGTGGACTCGAGATGACACAAGGTTTCTATCGGATCGGATTTCAGGTCTAACTAAATACGATCCAGAATACCAGTATGCAACAATAATGGGTAACAAGATATCAACACGCTTGAGCCAATTTCGAAAAGCAGATTCATACATAAGTGTGATTAAGTTTTCAGGTTCATAACTCAATGAAAACAAAAGTAATGCCTTCGTTTATTCGTTTCTTATAATTTAACGCCATCAAGCATATTAATTCAAATATTTTACTAGTTCTGAGAAAAATTCTATGAATCAACTTTGTGCACACTTATACAAAATAGTGGCACGCTCTAACTTTTGTTCAAGGAAGTATAAAAATCAACCAATCAAGACTCTTTGTTTTTTACACGAAGTGAAATAAAATTATGGGATATTTGTTGGCATTTATGCTCAATTTAATTCATGAAAACAATATAAGATTTGACCGCTACCTCACTAAAAACTGGGTGATGTTCCAATTTGACGCTATGAGCTCCACTGTATGGACCTAAAATAATTGTAAACATCGCTACAGTAAAGTATGTATCGTGCCCTTTGGTGAGATTAAAAGGCACTTGAAAATTTGGTCCCACCATTTGTATGGACCATGTCGTTTTTATCGAGATCAATCTTCCTTAAATGTGTGCTCTTGGTGTGTTTTAGGCACAATTTAATCAGCAACGTATTCCTCCTCAAGTTCCACAAAAAACTTTCTCCAAAACACAGTTGAAACTTCGTCATCAAAAAAGGTCGTTCTTATTTATGTTCTAGTACCCTGGTCTGTAGTTATTGTTTGTGTAGCCGGCATGAAAGTTTACCGTTACAAAAGGAATGAGAAAAGAGACAACACCAATAACAAAGACTCAAGTTCCGATATTGATTATGAATATTAAAATAATCTCGCATTC
The DNA here is from genome assembly GCA_946902895.1 of Fragum fragum. Classification (NCBI taxonomy): domain Eukaryota; kingdom Metazoa; phylum Mollusca; class Bivalvia; order Cardiida; family Cardiidae; genus Fragum; species Fragum fragum. The sequence goes on along the minus strand of OX336372.1, from coordinate 52,933,389 downwards.
GAAGGTAGCAAGTTATAGTAAAAAAATGAATGACTTGAAATGAGTATTTTGGGAAAAAAAAGAGAATAATAATCAGAGAAAATAGTGAGAAAGGTAAACATGATTTTCGACCTTAGGACTTCATTGCCGAACGCCGATGAAATGTCATCGAGTCGTATCTCATTGTGATGATCTAGTGTTTTATTCGATTTAGCAGATCGTTTCGGTACTGCCGAATTTAATGTTTGACTTAAATACCATTGAACTCTTTTCGATTGTTTTGTTTGTTTTTTTTAACCCTTTCTCATCCTAGTCCTTTTTACGGTTCGAGGTTTATCGATTATTGTAATTAGCTGTGTTTTGCTGGACAAATATTGTAATTTTATGAAAGATTGTACAGAAAGTGGTCTGAAAAGAATTGGAAACTTACAATTTACGCCATATGACTGAAATTCTTTTGAAAGTGGCGTTAAACTCCATACAAACAGATAGATTCAACACACTTGTTCCGTATAAATACTAGTTGTTCTTGAAGCAAAATTGATTTCATTTGCTAAAAATTAAGAAATCAAATTTCAAGGATACGAATTGACTCTTCGAAATAATACTTTAAGTGAACTGGCTGGAGGAAATCTGCTATTAAATATTTTCTAAAAAGTCACTTATATGAATGGTATCAGTCCTAGATGACAAGAAAGATAAGGGTTTATCTGCTTTTAACTTGTGTTCTCGGGTTTAAGGATCGGAACCTTTTAATACCCTTTCAAGGATAATGTTGTCGTGTTCAAAGATTCGTCTGAGATCGCGACAATTGCCAATATGATGTAATAGTCGCAGGTTGAGAGCAGTAGTGTGACCCTTGTGATAAAAATAAAGGAAAGGACTTGATAGTGAAACATTTTACATTAATTGCAGACCCAACAACAACTACGTCACCATATAATAGTTCATCTGAAGGTAATATAATTTATCATAACCACCCAGGCATCCCTATCGCGCTTTACCAACATAGGCTAGATAACACTTTAATTCAATGCCCCCTGCTTGACTACCTTTAAACTTAAGATTTGAAGTCATGATGACAAAGCGTAATACCTACCACTGAGTTTCAATTTCTTTGAATATTTGAAGTATTTTCTACTTTAACTTCGAGAGACTTTTCTTAGTAGTCATAAAGTTTTTTTCTGATGATCTATGTTGCAGAATGTATCTTGGATAGCGAATCGTATCTAATTCATGGTATATTTTAGGTTTTAAAGTAGATTTTTATTTCAGATAAATGCTTAGTGTGAAAAGATTATTTAATATCAATTCAAAAAAGTATACAGAATTCAATCTAATCGAAGATACAATATTTTTAGGTAGTCTGACCGAAGGTCATGGTGACCTATTGTGATCGAATTTCGTGCGTCCTGCGTTTTACATTTCGAATTTTTTTTTTTTGAGCGGATTTCAACAGGAAGCATCCCCGTGGGAAGGCGCTCAAGATTTGTAAACGTCATGTAGTTAACTTTCCTTGACGCACCATAAAATACTAAAAAGTGGCAAAAAAAGGGTACATTTAAAAAAAAATGTTCTTGTAATATTTTTCTAATATAAATAATATCTCTGTCAAGTTCTAATTTTGGTCACCTCGGGTCAAATCTTAGAAATTCCTACATTTTTTGCTCAAATGACTTTGGTCAGACTGTTTGTCTACATTTTTGTCCGGAGCATATCTCCTAACCTGAAACTTTTTTCACTTATAGATCACAATGTGGAGAAGTGTCATGTACAAGAACCGTTACCCTGTCATGCCCATAATAAATGGATCTTACACTGAAACAAACGATTTTCCCCTATTTAAACCTTTCTCAAGCAATAAATTTTACACTTCTCCCAAATTAACGTGAAAAGCTTTACTATAAAAAAGACTTTTTTTAATCCGGTGGGGGACTCATGTATTGCATCGCAATACGACATGCACTTGCTTTACTTCTGCCGTCTTTGACTGGGGTGAGCATGTCTTTTTGCATTCTCATCCTGCTCTACATCTTTGAGCTTAACCCTGAAACTTTATTCACTTATAGATCACAATGTGGAGAAGTGTCATGTACAAGAACCGTTACCCTGTCATGCCCATGATAAATGGATCTTACACTGAAACAAACATTTTCCCCCTATTTAAACCTTTCACAAGCAAAAATTTTACACTTCTCCCAAATTAACGTGAAAAGCTTTACTATAAAAAAGACTTTTTTAATCCGGTGGGAGACTCGTGTATTGCATGTCGATTTTGACTGGGGTGAGCGTGTCTTGTTGCATTGTCATCCTGTTCTACATCTTTGAGCTTATTGGGATAATGTATTATAGAGTGTTATTTTTATATTTATTGAATAAGCTGTATTTGCGACGAATATGTTACCAAACCAACAAAAATGCTACATGAAAATTTATGTCTGAGTTCAAAGTTCACTTCCGACCAAAAAATAATCATTTGAACCGTTATGCTGAGACCCAGCTAACGAATGGTATTCTTTCCTCCAGTTATTTTGGCTTTATTTAATCTGTCGATCTAGACTCGTACACATGGTTTACCATTTATTTCTGTTCCAAACGTTCCAAGAACTTTTAAGGTCACAATGGATTACGAACGAAGGATTATACTTCACCTATTCCAGTTACAAAAAAATGATGCAACTCGTAACTTTTACAGTGTAGGATGACGGCTTATACTAAATCGAAGTACTGAAAAGTAATGTAAGCATGCCAAGCATTGTTTGTTCAGTTATCTTCTTTGTCAAACGTTATGATGATAAGGAAACGAGTTTAAAGTAACCAAGGAGTAAACCCATTACCACTAAATCCCCCTTTTTACGCCCCTTCGGAAAGTAGTTGTGCGGAAAACAATGTGGAAAATGAAGAAATTACTTGTTACAAGCAATTTAAACATTTTCCACGTTGTTTTCTACCTAGAGAGATTAATGTTTTGAAACTTTCGTCTGCAACTTCTTTGAAGACTCTGGTCAGACTCATTTTTAACGTGATGTGCCCAAGTGAGCGAAAAATACCTAGGAAATGAACTTGCAGGCAGAGTTTGAAATATTCGTTAAATACATAAGAACTACTTTTTTAGCGTAGGCATTCAACGGATTTACTAGTTAAGCCTTCAGCGGCAGTAAGCACTCGTTGAACTTTGAGAAGACCTCAAATTTTGTCTGTTAAATTAAGCTATTAAAGCTGAAGCTTTGCTAGCTAAAATGTTCTACTTTGGATACAATTCGTGATGACTGGCTTTGACAAATCTGTTTATTTTTTCTTATAAAGTTCTTATAGACCTCTGTATCGAAACTTAGTTTAGGTTTATCTGGTATATCTTTACATTTCTGTGAGATTTTTATATACCAATACATGGTTACTGTAAAAATTATTTTAGCTGACCTGAGCAAGAGTGTTCAATGTGAGCTATTGTTATCGCCCAATGTCCGGCGTCCGATGTAGTCGTCGTCGTCTTCGTACGTCGAGCGTCTATCAACAATTTTATTAAACATCTTCTCCTCATGAACACATGGGCCAGTCTTAATGAAACTTTGCAGGAATGTTTCTGTGGTGAAGCACTTTAGAACTTGTTCAAATAATTGAAATCAACTCTAAAGTATGGTTGTCATTGCAACAAAAATGGTAAAAGTAATGGTATCTTTAAAAGAATCTTCTTCTCTGAAACCAGAAGACCGACAGCTTCGTTACTTCTTATGCAGCATCTTCTCGGGGAAATCTATCAAGTTGCCGATTGGTTATATTTTCGGTCCCCACCAGGGCGTACCCTATTTTCATTGAACAAGGAATGGCATCCTTGAAAATCTTTTTCTCTGAAACCAGGCAGCCTAGATTATTTATTTTCCATATGCAGCATCTCATACAGGACATTCATCAAGTTTGTGCATATAATGCACATTGGGTCATATTTTGGCTTGATTCTTCAAGTGAACTTTTAGTTAAGTGATTCCCATTTTGACATATTTGAATTCCACCTTTGGATTCTTCCTATTTACATGGAAATCAAGAGGAAAGTGTTACAAGTCTTTTCCCTTTTTTGGGGGGTGGGGCGGCTACAGTTCCACGTAATTTAAAGAGAACTAATCGTTATATGCTGTGTCAGGGTCGAAACTCACCAGTTTTTCAAATCAATTGAACTTGAAACTAACAAAAAAATTGCTACATTTACGTTTAGTTTTAATTTCATATAATAATTCAAATTTACTTGGATATCTTCGACCGTATACAAGAACTCCTAACCTTTTGTGAAAAAATGACTTTTGTATTCACTAACATTAACGACTTTAAAAATCAAAATATGTTTTTAGTAAATCTTCTTTGGTTTAGACTGGTTCAATTGAAAGAAGTTGCAGACGACAATTTCAAAATGGTGGTATTTAGAAAATATTTGCCTTATAGGGTAGAAAATACTTTGGACACTGAAGAAATTGACTGTTACAGGCAATTTCTTCAGTGTCCACAATTTTTTCTAAAGTTTTTTTCTTGAGATGCGTAAAAAAGCGGGACTGAATGGGACTGGGTTAAAGAGTATTCATTTGAAGGAATTCTCTATACGATATGCTCATGTGAGCTAAAAAAAACCTACGGATGGACTTGCAGACAGAATTAGCAATACTCATAAAATAAATAAGAACTAATTTTTATGGCGTATGCATTCAACGGATAGAGTGGTTAAGCCTTCAGTGGTAGTTTGCACTCGTTGAACTCTAAGAAGACCTGATAATTCTGTCTGTTAATTTAAGCTATCAAAGCTAGCGCTTTGCTTGCCAAAGACATTCTGTATACGACCTATAGACTGAAAGCGAACAATCTATCCCTAGCTTAATTTACTGTGATGTCGACATACGTAGAAACTCAGATACAATTAGAATTCTTGTTTAAAAAAACAGGATATAGTAACGATGACTCTTAAAAATAACCAGTGAAATGTTTAATTAATTGCACTTGAGATTATTTTTCAAGGAATTTTAGGTAAATCCCATATATACCCGATTTCAGCCTGCTATGCAGCAACAATTTCACATGTGCGTTAAGTAACGACGAGGATCAGCCTGTACAACCACAGGGTATGATCGTAGTTCTGTAGAATGCTACTGGCTCAAAGTATGTGTTGGCATCAATTATAAAAACCATTCCCGCACGAACCCGCTTTTTGAAGCCTCTCAACAATAGAAAGACAGGAAAACTTAGCGGAAAATGAAAAAAATGCTTGTGAGAAACAGTTTTTCATTCCCCCAATGTTTTTCTGTACAAAAACTCAAAAATATAAGATTTCAGCATATTCAAATTTCCATCTGCAACTTCTTTCGATCAGGACTTGTCTAAAAAGTTCTCGTATGATAACGGGTTAATGCATTGTGGGGCTGTCTAGTTTGCTTGATATCTACCCTCCTGACTCATGAGTAGTTGTTGGAAATTTCATGCCAGAAACATGTGAGTTTCGATCTGATAAAAGGTGTTAAATTAATGCGTCTTAATTGACGTCAGAGAAAAAAAAACGATATAGAGTGAAACCATAAATGACATATCGCTGGAAACGACCCACGAACTCCGACATGGTAGTTCGTCTTAGGTAATAAACGACATTATTTTGTAAATACAGCTCCACGGAGAAGGCAAATTGTGAGTTGACGACCTAAACTTCGTTACTACTGCTGTATTTACATTGTTAAAGTCGTCTAATCATCAAAATTACTTTACATGACTATTGGAGTTCGAGTTCACTTTCGATTCAGAGGAATGTTTTGAATAGTGAATTCATTTTTGATTGAGGGCAGCAATCCGTCAACTTTTTAACAGAGTATTTGTTATTTTTTTTTCTGATACATTCACATGTTCATATCATTCCAGGACTATCTTTCTTACTACTGTAAAAGATCATAGAAATAAAGTAATGCGTTTTTAGCTCACCTGAGCACAAAGTGCGAGGTGAGCTATTGTGATCGGTCGTTGTCCGTCCGTCCGTCTGTCCGTATGTCCGTCTGTCCATCAGTCCGTCCGTCCACAATTTCTTCAAAAATCTTCTCCTAAACCTGTAGGCCAATCAAGCTGAAACTTTGCAGGGATGTTCCTTGGGTGAAGTTCTTCAAAAGTTTTTAAACGAATTTAATACCGTCAAAAACTTTGGTTGCCGCGGCATTTGAAAATGGCAATCTTTAGTAATTCTTTAAATATCTTTAAAAATCTTCTCCTCCTAAACCAGTAGGCCAATCAAGCTGAAACTTTGCAGGGATATTCATTGGGTGAAGCTCTTCAAAAGTTGTAAAAAGAATTTAATTTCGTCAAAAACTCTGGTTGCCGCGGCATTTGAAAATGGGAATCTTTAGTAATTCTTTAAATATCTTTAAAAATCTTCTGCTCATAAACCATTAGGCCAATCAAACTGAAACTTTGCAGGGATGTTCATTGGGTGAAGCTCTTCAAAAGTTGTTAAAAGAATTTAATTCCGTCAAAAACTCTAGTAACCGCGGCATATGAAAATTGGAAATTTTAGTAAATCTTTGATGGTTTTTTTTTCATAGACTACAAGGCCAAGGGCCTTTATATTTTGTAAAGAGCTTAATCATATGGTTCTCTACCAAGTTTTTAAATATTTAATCTCTGGGGTCAAAAATGGCCTCGCCCCTGAGGTCCGAAGTTTGGAAAAATTCTTAATAAGAGCAATTTCAAAAGGCTTCTCCTCTTAAACTATACGGTCTAGGATATTCATATTTGGTATGTAGCATAACTAGATGGTTTTGTACTATATCACAAAAAGTTTTCATCCAAGGGTCAAAAACGGACCTGACTAGGGGTCCAAAAATTTGGATAAAACGCAAAATTTGAGTATGTTGAAAAAATTCTTCATTTTAAGGCGGAGGGCATTTATATTTTGAATGTAGCATAGCCTGGCTGTTATCTATCAATTTTGATTAAATTATGCCTGTAGGTTAAAGAACACCCCTTTCCTGGGTGTCCAAAGTTCGTAAAAATGCTCAATTAGACCATGTTCAACAGTCTTCCCCTCACAATCTACCAAGTCTAAGGCATTCATATTTGATTTTTAGCATAACCAGATGGTTCTCTACTATGTTAGCTAAAATCTTAGCCCTGGGATAAAACATGGCACTGCCCCCAGAGGTCAAAAATTTTGGAAAACACCCAATTAGAGCAACTTCAAAGTCTTCTCCTTCTGAAATATAAGATGAAGGGCATTCATATTTGGTATGTAGCATGACTAAATAATTTTGTACTTCTTAAATAGAAATGGAGAAATTGCTTCCTTTCTCACCATGCTTTTTTAAACTTTTTTCCCTGAGGGTGACAAATTCTGGGATAGTTTGGTAATCGATTAAACTATGAAGCCAAAGGCATTCATTTTCATTTTAAAGCACTACTTGATTGTTTTGTACAAAGCCAAAATCTTATATTTGTTTTATTTATTTTGCTAAAGTTGTGTCTTTTTTATCACAAAACTGTAGAAGACATGTCAGTCTTGAAATTGATAAAATTGGAAATTATTTATTTCAAAAAGCACCATTATGCAGATCTCAACTCATGCTTCCTGAAATAATTCATAGGGAGCATAGACTCGTCACGCTATGTATCTATCCTTTTCACTTCCCAAACTTGTCTCGTCTGCCTCAACAGTAAAAAACTACAAGTACCATCGCAAGATCTATTTCGCTTAGCAGATACCCGAAGGCGATTATGTATTTCAGCGACTTTACCACAAAAACGAAACTGTTGACACACATTTTGAATATTCTACATTTAGAGTAATAGGGTAGTGCATGAAAATGTTAATGTTACCCGGTCATGGTTGCGAGAATTTGTTACTTCTCACAGCCGATAACATCGATATTTTAAGACAAAATCCTATTATTCTTTTCATCTTGCAATCATTACTGAAAGTTTAAAAATTGATTCTCTGCCTGGAAGCCAGCGAGCTATTGTCTTGGCGTTATGTATGCCGTACGTCCTTGCGTCTATCCGTAAACTCTATTCTAAAAATTTTCTCAGTAAGTACTACACAAGGATAATCCTTGGATGACCCTTAAAGAAAAAGCTTTTGTTGACATTGATGGTAAAAAGTAAAGCTTGGAAATTCTTCTTCTAAAAAACTAGTCGATAGATTTCAAAGAAATTTACAGGAGTGATCATTTGGTATCTCCTTTTCCGATTTTGTGATAAACATTTAGTTAGATGCAAAACATGGCTTTGATAGGCGGGACTTAATTCCATATATGGTGTAAATTGCTAACTTTGAAAAACCCTTCCAGAAACCAGTTGATTAATTCAACCAGAATTTGCAGGAATGTTAGATCTACTTAAGTGATTCTTTTTTTCACTTATCATTAAATAATTTCGTTTCGTTTAAAATAATTGCTTTCATGGGTATGTTGGGGTATATTATGAAGGTTTTGAAAATCTTTTTCACGGAAATTGGAAGACGGAATCGAACCATATTTCACTGGAATGGTCCTTTGCGGACCCCTTAATCAGATTTTTTTGAGGAAGTCTCTAAGGTATAGTAATATTGCTTTGGAAGATTAACCTAATTTCAGGTCGATATTGACGTGACTGAAGGGAAATAATTGATACTGTTTGCCAGAGAACGATTGTTACTTAAAAGAAAGTTACCTCCCTTGAAGTGAATTGCAGCAAAAGTAAATCTTTCTAAAATTGGTGTGTAAAAAAGTGAATTACATGTATAAAAGGTTACTTCAGTAGAGAGAGTCGGGCGTTCAAGCGCCTCTGGTTGATTAAGAATCGTACACTAGACTGTCACATTAGTCGATTTTGTAAACCTTGTTCCGGATGCAAAATATGTCTCTGACTGCTTCTACCCTTTGTGCTTTTTTCTTCTCCTCCCTCTTCCATAATTCAGTGCTTCTTATGGAAAAGTTTGTTTTTACATCAGGAAATATTTATTGGTTGGCCTTAAGATTAGTTTTAAAAAATACGTATTGAGATCACGGATTTCAAATATGTCATTGTTAATTTCAAAGTTTGGTGTAATTTGTGTAATGGAACATTTCAATTGTATCAGAATAAATAATAGCCATGTTAAAGTGGTGTTCATAAGTGATTTTATAAAATAGTTAATAAAATAGTTGACAAATATATTTAACTTAAGTACATACATGTACATCTGCTGGCTTCAAATTTTAAAGTGTCTTCTAACTGACCAACCGCTGACCCTACCCACTTACTCCGTTGACCTCACACATGAACTCCAACAGGGAGGTCTACTTCGATTTTCAAAGGAGTTATTTTGCAAAATTTATGGTCATTGCATTTAACAAAGACTAAAATGGTTGGACCAAAACGTTGAATAAGCTTGAATAACTATAGTTATGTCGTTTAAGTCACCAAACCAACGAAAATGCTTTACAAAAATGGCGGCCAATGTCGAAGTTCAAACCCTCTCTCCAATCTAAATAATGATTTGATTGATCGATTATTTCTTGATTCGGCGATTGGTAAATTCTGGGCATACTTTTCAAACACACACAAACTTACAGATATCTTTATTAAAAGAGAATAAAGCACACACAGAAGACTTCATGGCGGTTTTTTGGACACACTTCTTTATCAGGTGGTGAAAATCAGTAGATATATTTCATATTTATCAAGTGGAAATACAAGGAATCCATGGTTAGGTGCCAATGTGATCGATATTTACGTTTCAAAAGACAAACATCTGCGTCTGAAAACTATTTAATCCAATACGTAGACTCGAGATGACAGGTTTCTGTCAGATCTGATTATAGGTCTAACTAAAGACCATCTAGGATACAAGTAATGCAATTGTAATGGGTAAAAAAAAATTCAACTCTTTTGAGCCAATTTCGAAAAGCAGATTCATACATTAGTGTGATTAAGTTTTCAGGTTCATAACTCGATGAAAACTAAAGTAATCTCTTCATTTCTTCATTTCATATAATTTAATGCCATCAAGCAAATTGGTGCAACTATTTTACTGGTTCTGAGAAAAAATCTAAGGATCTACTTTGTGCGCACGTATACAAAATAGTGGCAGGCTCTAACTCTTGTTCAAGGAAGTATAAAAATCAACCAATCAAGACGCTTGAATTTTTTTATACGAAGAAAAATGAAGTTATGGGATACTGGTTGACATTTATGCTCAATTTAATTCATGAAAACAATATGAGATTTGACCGCTACCTCACTAAAACTGGGGGATGTTCCATTTTGACGCTATGAGATCTACTGTGTGTACCTAAAATATTTGTAAACATCGCTACAGTAAAATATGTATCGTGACCTTTGGTGAGATCAACAGGCACTTGAAAATTTGGTCCCGCCATTTGTATGGACCATGTCGTTTTCATCGAGATCAATCTTCCTGAAATGTGTGCTCTTGATGTGTTTTAGGCACAATTCAATCAACAACGTGTTGCTCCTCAAGTTCTACAACAAACTTTCTCCAAAACACAGATGGAACTCTGTCATCAAAAAAGGTCGTTCTTATTTCGGTTCTAGTATCCTGTTCTGTAGTGATTGTTTGTGTAGTCGGCATGATAGTTTACCGTTACAAAAGGAAAGAGAAAGGAGACAACACCATTAACAAAGACTCAAGTTCCGGTAGTGAAAACGAATATTATAATAATCACGCATACGAAGGTAGCAAGTTATAGAAAAAAAATGAATGACTTGAAATTAGTATTATGGGAAAAAGAGAATAGTAATCAGAGAATAAAGTGAGAAAGGTCAAAATGTTTTTCGACCTCAGGACTTCATTACCGAACGCCGATGAGATGTCATTGAGTCGTATCTCATTGTGATGCTCTTGGGTTGTTTTTTGTTGCTGTTGTGTTTTTCAATTTAGCGGGTCTGCTGAATTAACGTTTTACGAAAAGACCATTGAAGTCTTGCTCCGATCGCTGGTCACGCAAAATGAGCTCCAGCATGAAGTTCCTCTTCAATTTGATAGGACGTTCTTTCGCAATATTCACGGTAACATGGAGAGATAGAATCGTTGGTTGGCTTCATAAACGTAGTAACTGCAGTCGCAAAACTAACAATAACGATTCACAATATTGGATATTAAGGATTACATCCATTCTAATGATATCATTCGACTGGTCGATCGATTCTTTGATTTACATCGAGATCCGTCAATTGATGCATCGCTACTATCAATTATAAACCAACCAAAATTTTGCATTTAGGCTGTCAGTAAACCTTGAACCCGAATAATTAATCTAAGTATTTTTGTTAGATCAACGGCTTAAAGGTGATACTATTGAAGTTGTATTTACGATGTTTAGGTCACCAATCAACGATTTGCATTTAATTGGATCCGTACAACATCTTTTTCAAAATAATGTCGTGTATTTCCGCAGTAGAACTGCCTTGTCGGTGGTTATTAAGGGTGGCCAACGATGCATATTTTGATCTCTTTGTACACTTGGCTTTGATTTTATGTCAAAGTCAAATGTCATGCTGATACATTCGTTGTAATTGACCAATCGCGGTTATAAATCGATGAATCAGTCGACCAATGAAATCATTCATTTATACCAGAAGTGAGATTTGAACTCCAACATTGGCGGCTATTTATGTAGAGTTTTTCTGTTGGTTTGGCGACTAAACGTCATAAATAAAGTTTATTAAGCTGTAGCTACGATATTTAGGTCCAACCAACTATTCTACTCTTTCTTACATGCTACAGACCATAAACTTTGCAAAATAATTCCGTTTAAAAACGAAGTTGAACTTCCTGTTGGAGTCATTTGATGGGGATAATTGAGTCAGTGGACGGCGATTTGCCAATTGTCAGATTTAACAACTGCGTTTTCTGTTTCAACGGTTTTTCTTCTCAAATAAACATGAGAATCACTTTAAGGTATAGTTTGCTCTGAGGCCTGATTTTTTTTTATACAGCATCATGCATATTCCAAGAAATCCAATTTCTCCGATGGCCTCGCTCTGTCGGCTGAAACGGTAACGCTTTATTCAAGCTGTAGTTACGACATTTTGCACGCCCAACGGCGATATGTTTCTCAACAATGGGCGAATGATAAGTAGTACGCCTAAATGGCATTAGCAGCTGGCGTTTCGAATAAAATGTTATACAAACAATTAGAACATTTGATGAATAAGATTGTTCGAACATGATAAAAATGATGAGAAAACTTGATGTCTAAATTGATTATGAAAATGTGATATTTCTGCTGTTAACGAAATAAATGTATTGAATATGTTATAACTTGATGTTAGTTTCGTCTATTCAAATTCCAGTATTCTAACTTGATGAAAAAACATGTCATACCTCTATGAATTAGTTTAGGTGCTGAATTATTTTGTATGCTTTGGCAGAGATCACATTCATTACTCGAAGTGGTAAATATTCTGCGCATCGAAAATATAAGAAATAAAACGAACATTTTTGTTTTGTTTTTTCTGTTGTTTTCATTTAGACATAAAAGTTAAAACCTAAACATACTTTTTTTTTATAAATCAAGCTCGCATATTTTTACAGTGTGATAAGCTTGTTAGTTTTAAACCTCAATGAAAAAAAAGTAAAAGGATCATCTTAATCACTACACTCTTTCTTGCACAATACCTTATTTTTACGTCCCCGTATTTTTACACTTGACAAAATATTGTTGAAAAAAGAAGAAATTGCTTGTAACTAGCAGTTTCTTCCCTTTCCACAATATTTGTTACTCTACTGAATATTTTTTTTTTTCAAATAAAGTTGAGTTTAAATCTTATCTGTAAAACCTTTGAATTTGGACAGGTGAAAGTAGTTGTAACGCGAATTTATTGCGCATTAGAGGAAACGTCTCTCTGAGGCTTTTTCTTGAAAATCACACCACCTTTGTAATGTTATTGGTAAAATGTATTAGTTCATGTGAGAGAGTCGATTTAAAGTTTATGTTGTGATTGTGATGCTATCTTTGCATTTATCATTAGTTACAAAGACCTTGAATCACCATCGCATATATTAAGCATGACAGTTCTCGTATCGTAGATCAAATTTTCATCTGTCAAATAAGCATTGACCATCAACGATCCCGATAACTAAATCAAAAGGAGAGAAATTTAGGAGCGATTACCTTGTTCTTTCCTTAACGTGTCAAATGCCATGCCAGAGGCTAAGACTAACTTCTTGAGGAGTGCTGAAAGGAAAGCATTAAAGGATAACTTAATTGAAGGAACGCTGGCCCCGCCCAAAGACTCCGATTATGACGCCCACTGACTCGGACAGGAGTTTCCGCTTCGATATCAAACATCGTTATTTTGCAAATTTTGTAGTCAGTAGCATATAACAAAGAAGAAATTTGGTTGGTTGGAGACCTATACGTCTTAGATACAGCTTTGATAAATTGTAGGTATGACGTTTAAGTCGCCGAACAATCGAGAATGCATCATATGAATGTCGGCAATGTCAGAGTTCAAAGTTCACTACTTGTCTAAGTGAATGATTGGAGTTGTGATTGATTCTTTGATTGACAGCGACGGTCCTGTTTTAGTTTTCTTGAAAAAAGAAAGGAAAGGAAATCCAATTGGTAGATGAATAATGTTAATCTATTTCATTTGCATCATGACAACGTAAAAAATTTGTATGCACGACTCTGTGACTTGGAAGTTTCTGTGTAAACAGGACAACAACAGTGATATTAACCCTTTCCTGTTCAACCAATCATATTTACCTCCCCGTGATATGCTTGAGAAAACATTAAGTAAAAAGAAGAAATTGTATCTACATATTCAAATTCAAAAGTCTACATTAAGATTGATTTATTGAATGGCGTATTACGCCACTTTTGACAGTATTTCAGTCATATCGCGGCGGCTGGAGCACCTAACAATGGGTTCCTATTAAATCTCACACCAGTACTACCACTATACCCTTTCCTAGCCTCAAGCTGCTATCCCAATTAGGTTTACGATTATCTACCTATTAGTGGTCTACACTAAGAAGTCAGCAGCATGCAGTAATGGTATTACTTTACACTTGCTCAAAAATAGTTTAAAAATACAACACGTCTGAGGCACTAATAAGAACAAGCAAACAAATAGCAGCGATCGTTTAAGAGAATAGAAACAATCTTTGCATACGTGCGCCTCGATTTACAAAAGGTAGGACTAACAAAGAATGTCCTACCATTTGATTATTAGCTCAACTGAGTACGTAGTGCTCAAGAGAGCTATTGTGACCCCCTTTCGTCCGGCGTCCGTCCTTCGTCCGTCGTGCGTAGTGCGTCGTGCGTCGTCCGTCAACAATTTCTTTAAACGACATCTCCTCCCAAACCACTGTGCCAATTTGAACCAAATTTGGCAGAAATGTTCCTTAGGTGGTCCCCTTCAAAAATAGCTAAAAGAATTGAAATCCGTTAAAAATTCTGTTTGCCATGGCAACAAAAGTGAAATTTTAAAATAATCTTCAAAAATCTTCTCCTCCTGACCCAGAAGGTGTAGAGCCTTGATATTTTGCATGAAGCATCAGTATATAAACCTCTTTCAAAATAGCTAAATCATGATCCTCGGGTCCCCAGGGGCGGAGCCCCAGGGGGTGGGGTTTATATAGAAATAAAGAACGATTTTTAAATGACATCTTCTCCCAAACCAGTGGGCCGATTTGAACCAAATTTTGCAGAAATGTTCCTTAGATGGTTCCCCCTTATAAATAGCTAAAATAATTGAAATCCGTTAAAAACTCTGGTTGGTATGGCAACAAAAGTGAAATTTTAAAATAATCTTTAAGAATCTTCTCCTCCTGACCCAGAAGGCCTTAATATATTGCATGAACTATCAGTTTATCGATCAGTATATCGATCTCTTACAAAATAGCTAAAATCTTGATCCTCGGGTCTCAAGGGGCGGAGCCGGGGGAGGGGGGTATAGGCATGAAGCATCAGTTCACAGACTTCTTTCTTATTTCTAAAATTATAACCCATGGATCGAGGGGGAGGAAAAAGGTTTTCTTTCTTTCAAATCAGCACTAAAGCCTTGGAATTTGTAATTTAAACTTTTGGGTCCCCAGGTTCATATTTTTTATGTGTAAGTGTGGCCCACTTGTTTCATAATCCTAACCTTAACATGAAATTAGACTGTTGAAAGAAAAAGAGCCTTTACCTCAGGTGAGCGCCCCAGGGCCAACGGCCCTCTTGTTATAAAAGATATGGAAACTCAAGTCAAAAATGTATTTAAAACCGAATTGAAAAGGGAATCAATTCGCTTCTTGTGATTTTGTTCAAGCTAAAGCTATTTCCAGGGCGAGATAACAATGAAATGTTAGTCTTGCTTCTGAGATTTGTGTACTACGTTTAACACAAAGCATATGTTGCCCACGTCATGGACGACCGCTGCTATATCAAACGGTTTGACAGTAATTGGAATAGATAATTACTTACCAACGAGAACCATACATCAACTTCAAGTTTTCAAAGGATTGACCAATCGCTGGTCCCACCCACTTCCTACGTTGGCCACAGCCCGAAATGAAGTCCTGGTTTGATTTAAAACGGAGGTATTCTGCAAAATTATTGCCAGTAGTATGTAAACAAAAAGTAGAATAGTTGGTTGGCGACCTAAACGTCGAAACTACAGTTTGAATAAACTGAAGATACGACGTTTAAGTCGCCAAACCAACATAAACTGTTAACAAATATGGCTGCCAATATCGGAGTTTAAAACTCTTTTCTGGTCTAAATGAATGATTTGATTGGTCGACTTAATATTTGATTGACTCACGCGATTGGTCAATTGGTGGCATCTAGTATAATACTCGGCGTAAAAATTGGTTTGTGTAGTGGAAACGGAAGTCCACACTTACACTATTACATGTATAGTAGTGGTTTGATCTGTCTCATGTAGAACACTTTATATCGATGCTGAATCCACTGTTGAAAATTTCCAGATCAGACTTGGTTTTATTTTTGTTATCCTCTAGAAGCCGTAGACACCTTATTATGACTTTGATAGGGCATTGGTATTTTTGTCTCCTTCTTTGGTTATCCATGAGTTCAAAATGCCAGGTCATTATGTTGAATTGACAACAGGAAGGGTATAGAAATGGTGTAGCGTTTCACCTAGAATGACTTTTGTTGACAAAGGCACTATATTTGTGATATTTATTTGTGTATCAATCAGTTTTACAAATATGTAGACTTCAACAAAACATATGCATTCATTGCAAAGCAAGCGGTCTTCTTACGTGAAATAAAGCATTTTACAGTACTGGGTAATAATGAACAACAGAAACATTACCAAAAGATCCATCTTTATTAAGTCTTTCAGGATTTTCGTAAATACGAAACATTTAAGTTATGTAGTACACCGACTAACAGAATAGCTGGTTATCGATGAAATTAATAAATGTGTATCCGGTCGGTTGGACAATTTCGGGGTTTCAGTCAATCGAAATGAAAGGAGCATTTAGAAGAGGATAAATAAAACAGTAAATTCGTGACATTGTCAAAAATGTGGGTACTAAGAAAAGCGTATTTGCCATTCAAATATTTATTAGATTATCTCTTGATAGCTTTTTAAAAATCTTATATTTGATTCTATCTTTGTAGGTTTCAACTTCTTCTTTCGCAAATTTAATTCCTACAAGGCTTAATAGTATTATTCTACATTCATATGTTTCATTTTAAAACACATCTGTATTCATTCTTTCTTCATCCTCCACTTTAGAATATAAGTATTTTGATAGTTTATCATTCCGTTGTAAAACGAAGTAAAACTGACACCAAACTTCATTTTTAGCCACAGTATATAGAAAATACTATATACATGTGAAACTGTGTTTGTTAAAAAACCTATAATGTTGAAAAAAGACCCCTCGTTTGTTATTCAGCTTAAATCGAGCACATGAAAAAGTAGGTAGGAAGATTTTCGAGAATCATTATCAAAAATATCTTGCACATGTATGAATGTTTTAATATTCAGTTTCGTTATCAAAAACCAACCTTCTGATTGGCTGAAAATGTGGTTTAATACCCTAATCAAAATTAGTTTTAATACGCAGCTTTTTCTATTTGCTTGCGCACAAAAGAGTTCCACAAAACAATTAATAATCTTTGTAAGATATTTTCTTTTTCGCTTGATGTCGTTGATTTATAAGAAATGAAGAGATTTTTTTTCATGGAGGTTTGAAACAACAGCAACAACAAATAAAACTAATTACACTTATTATTAATGAATCGGCTTCGCGTGTCAATACACTGTGATAAGATTTATCGCATCGTACCCCCATGAAAAAATGTTCTCTTATTCTCTTAAATGCACTGTTACATTTGTATAAAACGCACAAGAACAAAAACAACAAGTGTAAAATTCCTGCAGACCAATAAATAAAACCTGTTGCTCTAAATTCTGTACAAATGCAAATACGATTTTGTCAAAAGTAACATGAAATGAATTTCATAAAGTCCTTGTCAGTTATACTTTGTTGTGTGAGAATATTGTAGTAGTTTTTTCTGTAATTAACCAGGCACAACCTCCATAACTACAACCCTTGAACCAACCACGACAACTTCTGAACCGACAACTACCACACCAATAACATCAACAACAACGATTACCACATCTGATGATAGCACTACAACCGTTACACTATCACCATCTATTCAGAATGACCCAACTACAACAAGTAACAACCCAACAACTTCTGCATCGACAACATTGACAACAGAGAAAGTCACTCAACCCACAAGTACTAAGGCTTCAGATGAAAGTAGAATTGTTTTGATTGCAGTTGGTTCATCTATCGGAGGTGTTTTGTTATCTCAATAGTTGTGTGTTTATTGTGGTATGTGTTGAGAAGTACTAAATCTGCCTTTAATGACGGCAAACGACGTAAACGGAAAACCAAGCACACAAGTTCTCACCATTTAAGATCGCCAAATAGACAACCGGTGACAGTGAAACACCAAAGAAACACCAAAAGGGAGAACAAAATAAACATGGACTATTTAAACAAAAGCTGGCAAATGCATTACCATTCTCATAACTTTCGGGAAAAGGAACATACTTTTCAACAAAGAAAAGGTTTTCATGGTATAGATTATCAAATGTACTATGGGAATGGTTGGCGGAGATCGATGTTTAACCATCACAGTTTTAACAACAATGTTATACAGATGGAACCAAGGCAGGATTATCTCGGGATTGATCCAAGGCAGGATTATCTCGGGATTGATCCAACTGATACTAAACAAAACGTTACATCCATGAAGATAAATCCATTATATAAGGAGCGTCAGTTAACACAGTCTGAGCTAGGTTATAGGAGTAGATACATGGATATGCCGGATCACAATGTTAATAGGCAGCAGGCAGATATCCGACTCCACTATAATAGAACTACACGCTATTAGTATTGATATATCAGTTTCACTTACTTTGTAAATACTCTCACCTAAAGATTGCCAACGTTTCATCTACGGGCATACGATTTACTAAAAGGCAATATGTTCATAGACGTACTAGTGATCAAAACACTTCGCAACATTTAATATTTACAAGACAACAACAACATTACAAGCAGCCTTGAATTTTCAGTAATTGAAGACGACATTACAAAGTGTTCATAGATTGGAAAACATAAATAATATTAAGATGTAAACATTTATCATAAAAAGGGTGAAACTACTTATTTCAAGCTTAATGTGTACTAACCTTCGGTAGCATTTAGAAATGTGTGACCCGTGAAGGCAAAAGAGGCCTCATGGGAGCTCTTGTTAAACAAATATTTGAAAAAGGATCCATCAGAGGTCAGAGTTTGCTTTACAACAAGAATACTGAATAGGTAGAACTATCTCTCTAGATTCTGAAAATCTGTCAAAAGCGAAAGATCCGAGCCTGGCCAGCTTGTATAGTCCTACAGTATGACCAAGGTCGATTCATTTCTTGCTTGTTCAAGGTGAGCTTTTGTGATCTTGCTGTATTCGGCGTCCATCGTCGGTCTGTGTCAACATATTTTATGCACTCTAAGGGCCACAATTTGGTCTCAAATTTCTTGAAACCTGCTCGGGTCATGTTTGGGTAAAAGAACTATGTCAATTCGATAAGTCCTAGAAAAACCTTGTGTAGACTCTAGATGTGAAATATAAGCTTCAAATGTCTTGATACATGATCCGAAAGTTTGTCATCATAAATCTCAGTCCAATACGATAATGGGTCACATTGGGTTGAAAAGTAGGTCACTAGGTCAAACCTTTTGGTCTCAAATGTTTTGATATGATAAAAAAGTAGTAATTAGGTCAAATATTAGAATTACTCTGTGTGCACTTTAAAGGGCACCTTGTTTTTTGTTACCTAATAATCATGTAAAAAGACACAAGAAATCAAAACACGGTCTTATCAATTTTGGTGATTTCAGCTTTTGTCTTCAAGAGAAGACGGTCAAGGTAATCTAATAAATCTAGACAAAACATCGAAGTCACTGGCAAGGACCTCAACAGCTATTCACGTCGAAATAGATTGTCAGAATCTTTATGGTCGTTTAACTTAAGCATACAAGCACCCTGAGATGTTAGGAACAAACGAACGCAGTGATAGGAAAAATAAAATATAAGATTATGAAGATCAGTTTCAATCGGTTGACAAGTTATGCCCGGTCACGAGGAAGACCGCCCCGCAATTCGAGTGAAAACGTTAAAACGTTTTTAAGCAACAGCATTTCTTCCACATCCAATACTAAGGTGGTGAATGAAATATGATAGTCATATTGGCTGCACTGATATCTCAGTTGAACGTGGATATTAAACGTTTCAGTGAAATCATTCGTTATTTTGCGTCCATGTTGAAAGACGTTGTCACGTTATTCACATACGATGAATCTCAAAATGTTTTTGTCAAATAGCGTGAGGATAAAGGGCGTATAATAAGGGTATTTTCTATTATCTGAATCGAGAGGACATGTATTATTTCTTGAGAGTGTCTATAAACCAAATACTAGGCGACTGGTCCAAATTTATAAATGTTGCAGAGAACAATTTTTACTTGATGAAATTTTAAAAGACGTGCTATTTTTTTTTTTTTTTTTTTTTTTTACAAAGCATTGTGCATAATAAAGAAATTGTTGGAGCACGAAGTGCTTTGAGTGAGTTATGGTGCTCGGTCATCGTGCGGCGCCCGTCTATCTGTCCGTCCGTCCAATCACACTTACAAAAAAATCTTCTCCTCCTAAACTAACCATGGAATTTCAAACAAACTTCACAGAAATGATAATTAGGTCATGCTCTTCCAAAAAACTTCAAAGAATTAAAGTCCATGAATAACTTTGATTGCCATGGCAACAGAGTGAAAAAACTTTTAAAATCGTCTCCTCGTAAAGCCTAGAGCTTATATATTTGGTATAAATCATCATCTATTGACCCACTACCAAAATACTTCAAAGAATTACCGTATTCTGAAAACTAGCCCTTTTCTGAGCGATCACTGATTTTACATAGAAATAAAGAAGGGAAACTTTAAAAATATTCTTCCCCCAAACCATGAGGCATAGAGCTTTGACATTTGGTATAAATCATCATCTATTGACCCTCTACCAAAATACTTCAATGAATTAGCGTATTCTGAAAATTAGCCCTTTTCATATGATCCCCGATTTTACAATGAAATAAAGAAGAAAAACTTTTAAAATCTTCTTCTCCCAAACCATAAGGCTTAGAGCTCTGATATTTGTATAAATCATCATCTATTTACCCGTTACCAAAATTCTTCAAAGAATTACCGTATCTTGAAAACTATCACTTTTACGTGCGATCCCTGTTTTTACACAGAGTTAAAGAAGGAATTCTTTAAAATCTTCTTCTCCGAAACCATAAGGTCTAGAAATTTGAAATTTGGTATAAATCGTCATCTTTAGACCCTGTACTAAAATACTGCATAGAATTACTGTACTCTGAAAATTAGCCCTTTTCTGAGTGATCCTTGATTTTACATAGAAATAAAGAAGGAAATCTTTAAAAATCTTCATTTCCCAAACCATAAGGCTTTAATATTTCGTGTGTAATAATACCTTTAAACCCTGTACTAAAATACTTCGTAAAATTACCGTATTCTGAAAATCAGCCCTTTTCTGTCCAATCCCAGAAAAGAATAAATAATGCTGTCATAGAAAATGTTCTTCTTCTAAACCATTAGACCTAGAGCTTTCGTATTTGGTATGTATTAATGCCTATTGACCCTCTACTTGAGTTCTTCAAAGAATTACCGTACTCTTGGAATTAGCTCAATATGTATGATCTTCACTTTACATTGTATTAAAGGAGAAAATCTTCTTCTCCGAAATGATTAGGTGTAGGGCTTTGATATTTTGTATATATCATAAAGCCTTGAGCCATCATACTCAGGGAAGCGATATAGGACCATCATGGTCCTCATGTTGCTTTAGAGTTTCCCAATGCTTTTTCTTGAGGGGCATAAAAAGCGGGCATATTTGGGCATTGGTTTTATTTAAATCTGAATTATTTACATCATTGAAACATTTGAAGGTATTCGTTTTGTATCATATTTTCAGCATCAGTATTAAAACCACAGTTTAAGCCTAACTATATCATAATTCATTTTAATGATATTAACCGAAGGGAAAATATTTTTTCCTTCCTGGGATGTATATATTTAATACTTACATATCAATGTTTTTTGTTCAACTGCACTTTTTTATGTTAAACAATATGTTACCCTTTGCAATATATTCAGTATAGGAGGCATTAAAGAATTATATAGTATTGCACTGTACTATATTGAATTAATATTAGGATGCCGTTGTCATGTTGTAGTAAAGGATCCCGCGCAGGAAAGAAATCTACGTTGACTAAACTGACTTAGAAAATTCTAATTACAATATTCATGATTATTGTGTTAATTTAAATGCCCGAGATGGATCATTTTCACTGTATGGATATAGACCAAATGATCCATCTCGGATACTAAACTAACCAGTACAGCTTCTTGAGAAATCGTAAAAGCTTTGGTTATTCACATGGGGTGGTGGTTATGCAGCATTGACTTGATCAAATTTTATGACACTATGTAATATGCCTGCACAATAATGGTAATCTTTCTTTGGTGGAGGAAGTCTCTTTTTTTCCTGTATTTTTGCCTTGTAAAAGTTACTTGTAGAAAGGTGAATAGCATAAAAGCATTATCATTTGCATTTTGTATACATTTTGAATTTTCAATAGAGCTTCTGCAATTAAATATGATGGTGGCAAATAATTTTGCTTGGTGAATTTTGAAAGAAGTTTGTGTCTGAAAAAAAAGACTCTAAAGTCAAAGGAATCACCCTAAGTAAGCAAATCAAGTGACTATTGTAAATCATGAAAAATTCCGGAGCACAATATAATGGAGTAGACCGTTTTGTTCTTAGAATATCATATTTTTAACCTAACTGCATTCAAACCTGAACCAAATATTCCTTTGTTAGCTTTTTATATTTTCATAATATATTTTCCTTACTTAGTTTTGTTTTGAAGCGGCTCTTGCACAGATTATGAAAGAAATGTTAACAAGTTCTTGTGACCAATAGACCTTAAACTTCCATTTTAAGTAAAAACACCTTGGTCTCTATAATTTACAAATGTATTACAGTTGCATGGATTTCCTTCGGTCACACTATTACCATACGTTAGCTTGCGTTTTTGCTAAAGCAACAGAAAAGTACTATTTGAACATATTCCTTTAGCAATTTGAAAGACCCAGACCTTTCATATTTGCTCTAATCATTACAAAAATAGTTCAACTGAGCTCGCATAGATCGTTAGTTTTTACTGCACCCTTTTCCTGCTTTGTTGAGTACATGTAAATATGTTGATTAAAATATTTTGTTAATCAAATAGTTCCCGTAAATGGAAATAGACATCAACCCTGTTGACTAACTTCATCTCGTATTGTCTCGTACGTCCGGTAAAATTGTGCACTTAAGATACTTCAATACTTTGGACATCAAGCAGTAAATTTAAACTTTGAATACTAATCGCATCTTGCAATAAATAGGGAATGTTACAACAGTGTAGGATAAGACCGAAGGTCGAATCCAATAAGAAATACCTTCACACGATTCGAGAACACGATGACAACACATAGTAAATAACACTGTTTTGATATTCCTTTTATTATATACCTTTTAGGACATGGCATTCTCCTAAATGATTAAGAAATAACCAACTTTCCGGAAAAACATACTCGAACGTCATTACACAAAAAAGTAGTCCGTTTTTAACGGTACTCGACGAAAACGTTTTTTGGGGTTTTTTTGTACACGCCGAATGGATTTATTTTCTGTCGAGCTGTATTAGATAGCCAGATTTTAATCCATATCTTTTATAGGTATATAATAAAAAAACTATCAGCAAGTACTCTGATGCTTTTTTGATGAACTGCACATCGTAATGTAAAATTGGTGGTATCGACAAGAAGGAAATTCTCCCATGGCTTTGAAATATATTACGAAGAGACGAACCCACATGTAAAAACCTGAAAATGGATTTGCCTTATATTGCGCAAGCAATAGGATATATTACACAAATTGAAAGTTTGTAGCACAGATAACTTATTTAGCGCTGTCCATTAGTTTAATCTTAGACTGGTCCAAATTGAATTGGTTGCAGATGACAATGAAAATTGTATGCAATTTGAAATGAAGTCATCCTATGAGGTAGAAAATATTGTGGAAAAAGAAGAAATTGCTTGTCACAAGGAATTTTTCCTTTTTCCACAATGTTTGCCCAAGTATAAAATCACATCGACGTAAAATCCCGGGTTTGAACAGAAAAGGGTTAACAAACATATTTCTTGGCCAAAATCTTCATGAATTGCAAACAAAAACTTTGAAAATGATTTCTTAATTATTTTGGCATAAGATGTACCGCTTGAAAATCCTATATCAGGCGAAATTTAGTATCCATTGGGTAAGACGACATTTTAATTGTTGAAAAAGCAAGAATAACAATCAAAAATCGTTTTAGCTTTTTAATCAAAACCATTCCATCATTTTCAGTCATGCTATTTCAAAATTCATATGTGAAGCACAGTGCAAAATATTGGCGGATGCGCAATGCTAGAGGTACCAGGCTTGTTTGTGTTATACTTACTTCTATTTTCTTGTATCTTTTTTCCTTGTAAAACTTGTTAAATACATACTCATCACTGATGATTCAATTTCACTCAGTTAAAATTTCAGTCATACAGTTAATGTAAATTCAATATAACCCTAGAAACTTATTCAATTAACAACATATCAAACAGTATTTTTAGATAACCAGCTTTATATTTTTGATAGAATTTTGTTTTACATATCATTATATTATATTTTACTTAAAATGATTGATGTATATGTTCATTGTATTTGCATTGTTTGTAAATTTTATTACTGTCTTATACTGTATGATATACTTGGAAATTATTCTTATATTAAGTGTACACTTCTTATCCTTACATAATATCCAGATTAATTAAAATAAAAAAAAACTGAGTTTTCTTACTGGTTTTTAGTATCGTAATCTACTGAAGAGGCGAAGAGAATTTCTTCTGTTTTTTTTTTTTTTTTTTCAGGTGTCTAATTTGTTTTATTGAAAGTATCTTAAATTAGAGAAATGACAATGGGTGGGTTGGAAAATATCTTTTTTTAATTGTGACAAAATACCTGTCAAGGGCTGAAAGTTAAGGGTATCAATATCCTATAGCTTAATCTGTGCTTTGGTTACAATTTGACTTTTTTTTTTTTTTTTTGTTCAATTTAGTTCCAGCGTCATTTGTCTCTCCCCGATAAAAAAAACATGATACATTATTTCCTATTAAGTTGGCCGGGTGGCTATAGGCTCAAATATAATGTTGTAGCTGTATTATGTCCTAGTATGAAAAAATGACAAGGAACCATGGTAAGTTGTTCTTAGTGATAGTGATATTTCTGAAACCAACCATTTAACCGCAGTCTTATAACTTTTCAAGACAAATACTTTCTAACGTTTCCAAAAGTATCTTGTTTTCAATGACAGTCCACAAATAACGAGGATATCATTTAAGAAACTTGGTCGATATTAGATTAACAAATCATTCAGAATAAGACCTTACAAGAAACAATTGAGATTCTGTATCTCGATTAAACCTTCTGCGACCTCGTAGATTACTTAAAAAGCTGTTATAAAATGATGAAGAAAAAGATCCTCTGATCCTGTTTGAATTTACAGGGGACAACTTTAAGTTCATAGAGTTTAACGCGATCATGAAGTTGCATGATTTTAACATAGAATTTACGAAATCAATCCTCTCTCGAACGTTGTCATTGTATGCGGCGCACGAGGTCTACTGTGCTGTGTATTTCAAACATCACCAAACTTTCCATTTGTTCTCGATTATTCATATTTTTCTATTCATTCAAGAAATTGATCGTGTGCTCTTTATAGCATATTTATTCAAAGGACTGAAAGTACTGAGAAGTTGGAATGCGCTGAATGGGTCATAACTGTGGAATTCGGTTCAAATTTATTTATTACTTTCCGAGTAAGCCACCCTCCTTTAACTTAAAACAGCATTCCAATTCGTGTCTTATGTACGCACAAAAATATAAATCCACATACAGAAATCACAAACTAGCATTGTCTTAACTCATTCCCAGACAGTGACGCTTTTAAATGACTCTCATTATGAAAGCTTTGGAAAACATTATGGAAAATGAAATTGCTTGTTACAAGAAAATTCTTTTCTTCATTATCCACAATGGTTTTCGTCCAAAAAGACCAGAATTTAAAGATTTCATCAACTTACAATTGTCGTCTGCTACGTCCTTGAATTTGGACTGTTCTAAAATTCTACCGTGTTTGAATAAGCTCGTGTCACGCACAGCAAAATTAGAATTTTCAAGCATAACATTCTCCTTTTGATCAACTGTAATACGTGAACTCCTTTTAGAATCTTGAAAACAGAGAATAACAGCTTCTACAGTAGGAAATCAATGACCTCGATGATTTTTTTACCCTCAACTCGGCCAAGTATGTAACGATCACACTAAACTCACGTGGATTTTCACTTCAAGTTTATGAGTATACGTGGAGATTTGCGGAAATGCGCGGAAACTTGTTTCAGGGTGATCGATTTGAAATACCAGTTTAGACTTAGGGAAAAGAATATTCAAAGCGTTGTGAGTAAAATTCAATAGAAGAAAAAAGATGTTAACGTTATTGTAAAGTCATTGTTTGCACATGGTAGTTTTGCCCTTTTCCCACAAATTCATATAATAAGATGAAGATAGTATCAAATTATCTTCGGCGCCCTGTAGTCGCGCGGTTTCCTTATTCGTTATTCGGCTTTAGAACCTTAAAACATCTGAAGTAAAAAGGATCAAACTGAAAGCTAGATGACACTTGTTAAAGGTTTGATTTGTTAATTTGTAAATAACGACATAATAAAGCGTAATTAGGAAGAAACCGGAAGTTGATATCTTTACATTCTAATTTCTTTCGTTTTGCATCTATTTGATTTTTATTGAGTAAAAGATGTAAATCCCACAATAATCGCGTCTGCTAGATGCCTACGATCCCCCTTAATCGCTCTAGAATGTTTTAAAGCACTGGGCGGCGTGATTATTGTAACAAGAGCCATGTCGGACATGGCCATCCCCCGCCGTAAAAGCTTGATAGTAAACTGAAGCCAGTTAGATTTAGGCTTCTTGTGCGCTGTATTTCTTCTCAAAGGTTCGATATAAGCTATTATACTTTCAGAGTTATGCCCAGGACAAAATCTAAGTCTTTAAAACAACAAAGGGCAATAACTCCAAAATTATGCAAGAAAGGGATGTGGTTCTTGCGCACTACACTTTTCCTCAACGAGATCTATCCACCTATGAAGTTTCAAGCTAATAGCTATTATACTTTCAGAGATATGCCCCGGACAAAATCTTAGTCTTTAAAACAACAAAGGACTATAACTCCAAATTTATGCAAGCAAGAGTTGTGGTTCTTGTGCACTGCACTTCTCCCCCAACGAGATCTATCCGCCTATGAAATTTCAAGTGAATAGCTATTATACTTTCAGAGATATGCCCCGGACAAAATCTTAGTCGTTAAAACAACAAAGGGCAATGACTCCAAATTTATGCAAGGAAGAGTTGTGGTTCTTTTGCACTGCACTTCTCCCCCAACGAGATCTATCCACCTATGAAATTTCAAGTGAATAGCTATTTTACTTTCAGAGATATGCTCCGGACACGTTTAGTGACGGAAGGACGGAATGACGGAAGGACGGACGGAGACCATTACTTTACCCCATTCGCCGAATCTGCGGGGGATAAAAATGCATTTGCGACCTGAGACCATTACTTTACCCCCTTCGCCGAAAAATGTTTTTGCGACCTGAGCCATATTTCTAAACATTGCCTATCTATGATCACATGACTACCACATGTCACTTGAGATCACGTAATTATCAAACACGGGACGGTGCACAAAAATAAATTACTGCGCTGATTATTACCTTATTTTTCAATAATTAAAAGCAAACTATGCATGTTTAGAAGTCTCTAAACGAATCTTTATATCATCTTTACATGTGCCATATAATTGTCTTCGGCTACAAATAATTGATTGTCCGTGGCAAGTTGAGATGAGAAGTAACCCGAGATGTATTCATATCTAAGAGATCACATGATATGTGTTATCAAGAAAACCCGAAATGAAATTGTCTTGTGATCATTTTGCGGTTTTGTTAAATCTAGTTTAGAATTACTCCGCATTCCAACGTAAATAAAACAGTATTATGAGATTAAAGGTGTTCATGATATAAACAAGAGCTTCGCAGAGCGGTGCATATACGCCCGAAAGGGCTTGTCAGTAACCTTACTTTGTCAGTTATGTTAGCTTGAATGATAGCTCATGCATTTTATCAATAGAAAGATCTTGTTACCTGAATAATATTGCATACACTTGAGAAACATGACAGCTTTCAAAACCATTGTTAAATTCTATGATATGAATAAAATTGAAACTGTAGGAGACATTGTGGCAAGTTTCTGAAACCCTGTATAAATTGTAAATGTCAATTTAAGATATTTTGTTAAGTCAAGGGTAAATAATTCAAAACTAGAAATCATAGAGATACGTTGTGGCCAGTTTCTGTAAAATTCTATGTAAATTTTAGGAGTTTTGTACAAAGTAAAATGTAAACTGAAGCTATTTTGTTAAGTCAAAGGCAGATAATTCAGGAACAACTTGACATTTCAAACAAATTCTAGTCCTAATGACAAGTAAACATCACACAAAGTCACAAAGTCATTATAGCTGGATTCATTTCAACTCCCCCCCATTCAGAATGTAGGAGAATTTGTGCTCACAAGTAATACAGTGATTTTCATTCAATACAAGGGCATATAATTCAAGATGACTCAAGAACTATTCGAATAATTAGAATTTCAAAAGCCTTATGCACAAGTACACATCATAGAGACTAATTGTGGAGAAGTTCAGCTCATTGCCATGAAAACGTAAGATAAGATGTGCATACAATACATTAAATGTTTTACGTTTAATTCAAGGGCAGATAATTCAAGATAATTCAAAATAACTTGAAAGACTTGAATTTCGAAAGTCTTATGCACAACTAGACATCATAAGGAGTAACTATGCATAGTTTCAGCCCATCCCCATTGGCAGTTAGGAGGAGTTGTGCATACAAAAAATTGCTAACGGACATACAGACGGACAGACAGACATACGGACGGACAGAAATACGGACGACCGGGGCCATAACATAATACGATCATTCAAAACTAGAAATCATAGAGATACGTTGTGGCCAGTTTTTCTTAAATTCTATGTAAATTGTAGGAGTTTTGTACAAAATAAAATGTAAATTGAAGCTATTTTGTTAAGTCAAGGTCTTATGCACAAGTACACATCAAAGAGACTAATTGTGGAGAAGTTCAGCTCATTGCCATGAAATCGTAAGATAAGATGTGCATACAAGACATTAATGTTTCACTCAATTCAAGGGCAGATAATTCAAGATAACTAATAATGACTTGAAATACTTGACTTTCGAAGGTCTTATGCACAACTAGACATCATAGTGAGTAACTGTGTAAAGATTCAGCTCATTCCTATTGATAGTTTAGGAGGATTGCGCACAAACCAAATTGCTAACAGACGGACAGGCAGACGGACGGACGTACAGATAGACGGACGGACGACCGGGGCTGTAACATAATACGACCCTTCGGGCGTATTAAGAAACGTCATACATTTTATGTCAAGCACATATCCTGTCTCTAAGGTCTGGTTTTCATGTTGCAGAGTATAGTTCATCTGTGTACTACCTATTTTTTTAATTGTCCGGAGTTTAGAAACGTATCTATACTTGGTAAAACGCTACAACACCCTGACGAAAACATCAAATTGGAAAAAGAAAGGTTTATTAAATGGCTTTTAACGCTACTTGTAACGGTATTTCGGTGAAATTCTTTACTTTATCATCAGGACAGATCCATTTGAGTTCTGGTTAATGTACAACATTTACCTTTTTAGCTCACATTTGCACAACAGCTCAAGGGAAGCTTTTAGGATCTCTCAATGTCTGTCGTCAGTCGTCAATATTTTCTTTAAACATCTCCTTCTGAACTACTTTGGGAATTTGCACCTTTTTCCTTTATTGACCATTTTCACAACTTGTTCGAGAAATTTTGATTCGAAAACAATGATGGCGTGGCAGGGCCGGGCTTTTCAAACTAAGAGAAATCATGGAATAATACATTCAACAACTTCTCCTCCTAAACCAAATGATCAATTTAGACCAAACGTTACAGGAACGTTAATTGGGTGACCCTTTTCAAAACATGTTCGTGAATTCTTTATTCGCAAAAAATTCGGGTGTGTTAGGGCCGAGCTAATCAAGCCTAGAGAACTCATAACTCCTTTAAAAATCTTCTCCTCCTAAACCATTAAGCCGATTTGAACCAAATTTGACAGGAAGGTTCCTTACGTGACCCCTTTTCAAAACTTGTTCGTGAAATTTTGATTCACCAAAAATAGGAGCGTAGCAGGGCGGGCTTATAAAACCTAGAGAAATCATGAAATAATTGTTTAAACACCTTTTCCTTCTAAACCACTTGGACAAAATCTTACAGGAATATTCGTAGTGTGACCCTTTTCAAAATTTGTGGCGTGAGCGTGGCAGGTAGGGCTTTTAAGATCAAATCATTTTCAGTTGAGCGATCTGGGGCCATATTGGCCCTCTTGTTTCGTTATGTTATAATGCCTTAGCATATATACGTGAATTGCTTTTTATATTACTTTTCTGTATGAACAACATTTTAAGATCTTTCTGAAAGCCAAGGTCAGTGATCAATTTGTGGGCAAAATACTTATGAAAAAACTGCCTTTCAGTGTCAATGTCTCTAAGGGTCAACCGTTTAAACTATGAGTACTAATGAATACTTGACTTTAGATTTAGCATGCACATTTCTAGAGAAAATCGGTATCTGTTGCAACAAGTGCAAGTTCAATTTTTTATCGACATGGTCTCTAGTAATGATCATAAACATGAGAGATTTAAGATATATATATAGCCGTAACATTTGAATGGAAAATGTAAGAATTTTCAAATTTCATATCTGCTATACAAGTATATTTAAGAATTGTTTCAAACAAAGTTATAGTTGAAATATATTTCTTGCGTTTTAACTATACTGGCCGAAGGCCAATAGAGCTATTACAATGGCCTTTTCCTGTCTGGCACCAGAGCGTCCGTCCGTCGTCCGTTCGTTAACTTTTCCTTGTTGACACTCTAGTTTCCTTGTTGACACTCTAGAGTCCACAGTTTTCTTTGGAATCCCTTCAAACTTTCTCAGAATAATTGAACCATAAAGGATCGTTCATTTCGAAATTGGGTATGATCCGTCAAGAAACACGGAAAAGGGGCCTATTTAATATTTAATTAAAAGATCCTCGTTAACACTCTAGAGTCCACTGTTGTAATCGGATTCTCTTCAAACTTTCACGGATTGATTGTACCAGCATAAGGATTGTTCCTTTCGAAATTGGGTATGATCCATCAAGAAACACGGGAAAAGAGGCCTTATGAAAATTTGATTAAAATAATTCTAGTTAACACAAAAGAGTCTACCGTTATCAACAGATTCTCTTCAAACATTCACAGAATGATTATACCATTAACTGGATTTTTCATTTCGGAAGTGGGTTTGATCCATCATGAATCATGGAAAAGGGGGGCCTTATGAAAATTTGATTAAAAAAATCTTGGTTAACACATCATGGTCCCAGATTTTACCTGAATGACTTCAAACTTTCACAGAATGATTGTACAATCATAAGGATTGTACCTTTCAAATTTGGTCTTATCCATTTGATTAAAATAAATCTAGTTAACACACAAGAGTCCACAGTTAGCAACAAATTCTCTTCAAACATTCACAGAATGTACCATTAAATGGATTTTTCATTTCGGAAGTGGGTTTGATCCATCATGAATCATGGAAAAGGGGGCTTATGAAAATTTAATACAAAAAAATCTTAGTTAACCCATCATGGCCCCAGATTTCACTTGATTGACTTCAAACTTTCACAGAATGGTTGAACCATCATAAGGATTGTACCTTTCAAATTTTGTCTTAAGCATCGAGAAACATAGGAAAAGGGGCCGTATTAAAATCTTAATGCTTTAAAGTCCACAGATTTCATTGGGTTGTCTTCATACTCAAACAGAATAATTATACTTTTGTTAGTATAGTTCCCATTTGGTTCAGATCCACCAAGTAACATCGGAAAAGGGGCTAAATGAAAATTTAATCAAACAATCCCTTTTGACACAATGAAGCCCACAGCTTTCATATGATTTTGTTGAAACGTTCACAGAATGATTGTAAGGTCATAACGATCATGATTTCATAATAGGATTTGAACTGTCCTGAAACACGGGAAAAAGGGCTTTATATAGAAATCCTTGTTACCAAGTCCAGTTTCATTGGATTTTCTTCAAACATTCAAAGGATAATTGAACTATAATATTGATTGCTTATATTGACATTAGACCTGATCCGTCAAGTATCACAGAAAAAGGACCATTATGAAATTTTAAAATCCTTGTACCACAATAAAGTCCACAGTTTTCATTGGATTCTGTTCAAACTTTCACAGAATGTTTGTACCATAAGTAGGATTGTTTATTTCGAAATTAGGCTAGATCCATCTAGTATCACAGGAAAAGGGGCTGTATGAACAAATATTACCTAATCCTCATTAACACAAGAATGTCCTCATTCTTTATCAGAATGATTAAACCAACAATAAAGTATCACGGGAAAAGGGGTTTTATGAGAACTTGATTGATCGGATTCTCTTCAAAGATGCAAGGAATAACTGTGGCATTGGAAACAGAGGAAAATGGGCCTTTCAGGTTATCATTCAAAGGATACTTGTTTATATGATCAAGCTCACAACCATCAGAGTGTCTTTAAAATTTCACAGAGGATTATTGTAGGGTCGCAAGGAAAGTTCCTTTCGGAAATGAAATGGATCCACAAGAAAACACAGGAAAAGGGGCCTTATGGAATTTCACTCAAAACAATCCTGTATACGTGATTAAGTCCACAATAATTATTGGATTCTGTTGAAAATTTAAGCATTTACAAATTTATACCGATGGCAGTAAGGATCACAATTCAGCAGTCTCTGCAGCAATGTAATATCCATCACTAAATTAAATAAAAAAATATATTAACAATAATTTATATATAACAAATTTTTATCTTCTTAAGAGGTTTTTTTTTTGAATTTGACTTTGTTGATTCACACATTCATGAAACAGCTAATTAGAATTAGCAAACTCGTTTTGCTCTTCAGTGCTTTAAGTTGTTTACTTAGAAGTTGAAGTCATAACAAGCTAGTTGAAATGAAATTTGTGTTATTCATTGCGGTTTCGACTGAATACAGCTGTGGGGATACTTTCTCACAATTAAAATAGAGCTAAATACCACTCCTTTAGGAATAGACACACGAGTATATTTTTTTTATCTTTTTCAGCTAGCACTACGACTGAGGACAAGTCCGTTCCATTAGACCTTATCCTTGGACTAATTTTCGGAGGAATCTTCCTAATTATTGTTGTAGCTGTTCTTTGGATAAATCGCAAGAAAATAAAAGGTAATATATCATAAAAAGTAATATAGTATATGTTCCAATCGTGTTAGACCGGCAGCAGAGTGTGCTATAGTTTTTGCATAAAAGTTATAATTGTTTCTGCATTTCCACAAAATCTAATAACATATGAAGTAAAGCAACACGGTGATGATCTGTATTTTGTTATTTAGCTTCATCGCGTTCATAAAACTAATAAAATTTCTTTTGAATTACTTCATAATATTATTGTTTTACATTTGAAAGGTTGAAGAGTTCCCTTACCACTATTTTTCGACTTTGTGATTGTTCTTACTATTGTTGTAACGGTATCATTTGTTTGAACAACTATGGTGATATATTAAGATTTTCTAAGCATTTGACTAAAACTTGTAATCCAAGAAATAGAAAAAAATAGAATCATGATCGGTCTGATTGTAAAGTTTTCGCATACATAGTGTATGTATCACTGAAAATGTATAAACGGTTTGCATGATATCAAATGGGATTCTTTCGGACTTTCATAGTGACCATGAAATTATGTAGAGTTGAGAAATGAATTGCTTTTATTAGCAGATGATTTTTTAAGTTTTCCTTGTTTATATCTATGTAAACAGGGAGGCATAATTTCGGGCTGTTTTCAAGTAACAGCAATGATTTAAAGTATGATGTCGGTCATTCGGTATTGTGACCTACATTCTGTGGATTGACATATTTCAGTCAATGGAGCCACACAAGACCTCTTGGCTCTCTTGTTGATTTGAAGATACAATTTTACTAAAACTTTCTTTCAAACTTGCTCATATGGTTTAGCGGTACTCTCTGACGTTCTATGTTATTTCTATATGCTTTGAGGTGAACAACAAAATATCATCTGGAGCGATTTTTCTGAAAATTGTTCCGTAGATTATTTTATTTTTCTTATCATATTAGAAATTTAACCGACACAGTAGGTTTTGTGAAAATAACACATCTGTCATGATGCAGATGGCTGTGTCGAAAAAGGTAGAATTTTGCACAATATTAAAAATCTGTATTAATGAAGGAGAATATTATTTTCTATTACAGTAAGATTGGGAATAAGCAAATAACAATAGGTGTTATTGAAACACTTTGCGTCCATAACAGCCTTTTTTACGGACATTTGACCCTAATGAGTGAGTTTGACCTTGAAGGGTGACCCTGACCTTACAACAAACTGGTGCCTAAGAATGCAAGGAGCCTTTTTGTCAAATATGAGCTATTAATCTACAAGGTTGTTCGAATAAGATGAAACACTAAGTTTTTGCGTTAGGTTTGTTATTTGCAAACAGACGCACAGACGAATATACGTAAAACAATTTGCCCCCGATCTTATCGATGCGGGAGCAGAAAAATACACAGTTTGCATGTTTCACATTAAAAGTTTTGCGAGTCGATATTCTAGGCCTTTACCTAACTTTATCAATAAACGACGTCACGTCCAAATGTCGTCTGAGTTGTGATACAATTTTTGCAACGTACTCACAATAAAATCATTTTAGGCCAAATTTGTTTAAAAATATTATTTGGGAATTATGCTTAAACTTCAGAGATTCGAAGAAAATCACATTAATAGTTTTCTTTACCGGGTGTCAAAGGCTGCGAAAAATGAATTCGCGAAACGTCATGATCAAATTATTATGTATATTTCGAAAAGAAATACTAGAAATGCTTACAGATAGAAATTCTGATAAATGTGAATCGCTACGTTTTATGCCTTTAGCGATTGATGTAAATAGAAAAAAGCTATTGAATTATTTCAATTGAATGACAAAAGAGAGATTTACAAAAATGTTTTCTTAAAAAATATGTAAAGTTTTCGTGAACAATTTAACCCTGGGTGCATTTATATTTAAGATGATTTATGAAACCATAAGGTAGCGTTTCCTTAGTAAACTACGGTATCAGTTGATTGACTTTCAGATTGTAAGACAGGATCCTCGATACAAAATAGTGGAACAGGTAAGTTACAAGTTTATTTCAAACAATCTCAAAAGCCGTTGACATACAGTTCCATAACATGTAAGTCATGTAAAATATTCGCCAAAGATTTACATCGTGGTATTGATTTTATTCCGGCAAAAGCTTTTCTGTATCAGAGAGCCTAAAAATAATATATTTCCAAATGAAAAAATACATTCCCCAGGTTCAGAACTAGAAATCACCCATTACATAATAGTTTGTATATTAAAGTATGCTTAATCTGAAAACATGGAACCAGACTGTCATTAGAAAATTTCTGAAAGCAACAGTTGTCTATCCATTTTAACGTGTCTTCTGCTTTGTCATTACTTGGGGACATTTAACTTATGAACAAAATTAAACCAGGCTCTTGCTAGCTGCGATATTGCAGCCCTTTTTCTGATAATCTGTCGGCGAGGGCTACGACACCTGTCCCTTTTGCTCCATGTTGCAATTCCTAATAATGGTTGATTTGCTTTGAGCGAAAATCTACGGATCAATTTTTATACATGTTAAGATCTTTGTTAAATTCTATAAAAAAGATAAGAAAATCAATTGTATCAATCTTTTAATACCGGTTTCTTTTCATTTTATAAAAAATTCTTAAAGTTTTGCGGTCATGACACGTGGGTGATTACATGATCTATTATTACATCGCGTTGTTTACCACTGTCATCCTGTCAAAACACGTGCACGTAAAAATTCATAGTATGCTTTTTACCTACCATTGCTACAACCGTATCATTGAAGGAACTGAACCGATTTTTTTTTTAATTTAATGTCCATTTTTATCAAATTTCTTTCATACAACTTTTTTATTATTATTTTTTTTATCATATTCTTTTGTTTTCAAAAGATACTTTGTTTCCAAATATGGTGGCTTAAATTTTCTTTTCATTCATTTTGACGGGAAGCGCGATATCTCGTGAATTCTCGCTAAACGGTAGACATGGTTGACATTTGATTCAAAATGGGCGAAAAACTAAGATCTTCCGATGGTGTAATAAAACAGGACTTAAATGCATGAAATATCCGACATGTTATTATTTTTTTAAGATGGATAGATCAGTGGTTAAGGCTAGTACATGCCGCTGTAGGTAGAATTGGTGCTGATAAAGAAGAAATATTTGTCGGAAACTTCATCATTTAATCAGGCAACTCAAAAACGAAATGTATATAGGAAAATCAGCTATGGGTTAAATTGATCAAATGATTTAGACCAGAAAAAACCTGTTTTTCAAAGCAACAAAAGGGCGTAATAAAAACATATGTGCGGAAGACCGTTAGGCCAAGAACACACACACACACACACACATATATATATATATATATATATTCTAAAAAAAATTAATATCTATTAAATTTGTACCTGATTATATATTTTTATGATATGTTTAGCCTTTTTGGCTCCACCAGCTGAAGCCAGTGGGCTTTTATTATGGCCTGGTGTCCGTCGCTCGTCCGTCCGTCCACAGACCTTTACTTTAAAATTTCTCTCCTCAGGAAGCTCTGAAATGGATTTAGCCAAATTTCAAGGAAATGATCTCTAAAGAATTTTGATCGGATGAGAAACAAATATGGTGAAAGCTTTTAAAATCTTTTTCTCATAAAACGGTTGATGGATTTCAACGAATTACACAAGGATGATCCTTGTGTGACCCTTTACTAGATTCCTTTAAAAAAATTATCGGATGAAAACATGCCTTTTAAAGGCGATATATATTTCCATTTATGGTATGTAGGGAAAATATTAAAGAAAAAATCCCAGAAATCAGTAGATTGATTTCAACCAAACAGGAACTATCCTTTGGAGACCCTTTGTCAGATATCTACAATAAATTTGATTGGATGAAGGACATGGCGTATGACAGAGGGGCTAATTTCCATGAATGGTTTATACTTAAAACTTTGAAAATCTTCTCAGACACATGTTGATGGTTTCAACCAAATTTCAAGTAATCCTCGGGTGACTCTTTTTCAGATTCCTTCGTTTAATCTGTTGAAAATATGGCTTTTATGGTCGTGGCCTATGTCCATATAGGGTATTCAGTAATGTTTTTGCTAAATACATTAATCAACTAACTGAATAAGTAAATGGATTTTACATAATATGACTTGATCTTTTTTGAAAAAAAATGAAAAGTTTGAAATCCTACTCTAGAACTATTTCAAGGATTTTATTGTCTAGATTTATCCGCCAAATATGGCTAAAGGAACTTCATGTTTGAATTCCAGAAAACACAATTTGCATAACCAGCAAATTTAGGCCCGCGGAGCGATTCATGCGCTCAAACGCCTCTGGTAGCCGTGAGATATCGTACATGTAGCTTTTAACATGAGGAAAAATGGTGAAAGACTTTCTCTTAAAATACTAATAGTATAAGCATGCTCTTTGGTAGAACTGTAAGATTGACCTCCAATATTACCGAAAAATATTTGTCTGAAATAGTTGTTTTTGACAGGGCTTAACAGCATATAGTTAAAAAAAACATCTTCACTGAAACTAATTTTAAGCTGCATTTAAAATTATTGCAAAACATGACTGTAATCACCGGGCTTTATTACCGTCACATAGACGATAAGAGAAATGTTAAAAAAGAGAAATTCATTATTACATATGAATGCTCCTTTGATTGACTTTTGTTTTCCCAATAAATGTTGTATTACCTTAGAAATAGGATACTTAGTACATTACATGTAGGCAATTTATAGAACAAGTAATGAAATATTTAAAGCATATTCTCTCAAAATGCTGTTTTGTTATGTATGCATATGATTGCCTTAGGTGAACGCCGCTTAGTCTTCAAAAGCATTTTGATCGAGTGAAAACGTCGATATATCTGGTGGGGTTCACAAGAACCATTGGGAATGCTAGACAATGTGGCAAATACCCTTTTTAGCTCGGCTTTTTTCGGAGAAAACCCGAGGTATTGCTATAGCCTTGGTGTCGTTGTCGTCGTCGTCTTGCGAAAACTTTGTCATTTTGTGATATCTCTGGTTCTGATTAAGGCATTCACTTGAAACTTGGCACACTTGTTCACTATCAAAAAAGCAACCTATATAATATCAAGGGGGATAACTCTAGATATATTTTGTGATTTTATTCACTATCCAGCACCCGATAGTTGAGGCGGTGCTCTTGTTTGAATGTACATTCTAAATTTGAATGATATTTGGTCGAAATGATATTTTGAAGGGCTTCCTTCAAGATATTCTGATTGGGTGATATATTCACATTTTGTGGGTGAAGCTTAACAGCACAAAAGTGAAGATAAAGTGAAATGTTGCCGCATCGTCATGTTAAGTTTAATGTTTTTACAAAGATAATCAACGATTTGAATTAATTAGGACATACCTAATAAAAATGATTGGATGATACATATTGATTTAAAAGATTGTTTTTAGAATAAACATAGTGTGAATCTATAATTCGTATTGGCATTTAAAACACATGCGGTGTGAAATCATCATAACGAACGTGCACCTACTAAATATAAATGATAGACATGCAATATCTCTGTTATTATTATTTTTCATCTTATATCGTGCTCACCTTTAACCTTTGACTTATATGAACGTAATTGACGTTTTCATTATCACTGCTACAACTATGTTGTCTGGAATTAAACGTTGAAAAATTAAACTAAATATGGCAGCAAAGGAAATCTTTTAAGCTTGCTATAAACCATGACCAACATTCTGAAATTTTGCATTAATCAGTCTACGATTGTATCATCCCGAAAAACAAACCAAATGTCGATTGTTATTTTATCTGGCATCGTGTACTGGTTTTGACAACAACCTTTTATAAACCGACTTCTTATTCTTAATTTTCATTGCGGGAGCTGCATTACCTGAAGTAAAAAGAAATTAAAGTTATTTAGTCTAACGCCGTATTTTGTAAAATATTGTTGGAAGGGGTCGCAATTTATCTGGCATTATACGATACTGATGACTCAGATTTAAACTGGACTTCTAACATCTCAATTTGAATTATAAATTATGAATGCTGGAGCTGAGTTATCTCGAAAAAAGTGATGAAAATTACTCTTGTATTATGCACTGACGTTTCCCTTGGTCTTAACCTTCGACCAATTTTCTGAAAATCTAGGACTCCTAATTGTATTTTTTACCTTTTACCTTCATTGTTTTATGATAACTCTGGGACTGT
This sequence comes from Fragum fragum, assembly GCA_946902895.1. Taxonomy (NCBI): domain Eukaryota; kingdom Metazoa; phylum Mollusca; class Bivalvia; order Cardiida; family Cardiidae; genus Fragum; species Fragum fragum. Next base: position 52,894,128 of record OX336372.1, on the reverse strand, counting down.
ATCATCTGAAAACATCGACAAATAGTGAATGATCATATGTCTTGCATCATGCGAAGCCCTTTACCTTGACAATGTTTTCTTTAAAATCTATATACTAATAATGATTTATTGTAAATGCTGGTAATATTTTATTGAAAATTAGTTGAGAAGAAAGATTAACTTTATTCTTGACCAATATTTTAAAATGAATTGAATGTTAGCGGGCTTTTAATTAGCTTTTAGGGACAGACGCAGTAATGCGCTACATACAAAGATTTGCTTGTTGTTCTAATGTCAGAGTTTCGAAATTCACGATGGGCTATACTGTTGTTTATGAACATAAAGCGAAATTTAAAATATAATACCCTTTGTAAGTGATTTTTTCCCTCCTGATCTTGATGTTCTTTGTCTTACTACATAGCACCAAATCAGGGTCAATTTGAACCCACAACATAAAATTTACCTATGTATAAATAAACAGTGCCAAGCCGTCTCTGTAATAAAGCCTTTAGTTCGGTTCAAGCTAGTACTATTGGCATGAGTCGATCACCTGTCCTAGTTGAACCAAATCATTAATAACAGTCCCCGTTTTTTAAGTATCTTCAACCTGGTATTGTACTATAATATGGATCATTTAATTGAATATAATTTCACGATCTTAGATTTATTCACAAATAGTTAATTCACTCCAGATCGATAAAGAAGTAACGAGCCATCTGTTATTTGTTAAGATGTTCCTAATACGAGTGTACGAATTTGCGTTTTCCAACTGTTATCAACAAATCTGCTTAAATGTAATTATTTCGTGTTTGTGCAGTTTTTTATGGTGAGTTGTTCACTTCCTATGTCTTATTTATATTCTGTTTTACTTTTTACGTCTATGTACTACTTGAAGCCAAAACTCTTAGCATTACTGAACGGCTCATGAAAATGAGTGGCCCATTTAAGTCTCTTTTGACAGACTCAAAGGTTTAGAGTAGAGCGAAAGTTGACCATTTCCATTCTTTTAGTATTAGATTTTTAAGCAACGATATTGTATTCTTTAATTTGAAACAACTACCACTAATCATAATCTTGCACATATATATTTCAGTATATTTTTCAGATTTGCTATCCAAAAGAGATCCATCTACCCCAGAACATGCAGATTCCCCTAGTAAGTTGATTTGTAGCTTAAGAACGTTAAGTATTCAATTCAGTTCAGAATATACAACACAGCCCATATAAATCATTTGACGTCTGCACTTACTTTGTTATTTAGTCTAAGCTTTCTCACTTATCTCTCTTGTTTAATTTTGTTTGTCTAAGTTTCATTATCATTTTTCTAAGCATAAATATAAGATTTGACTGACTCAAATACTTATAATACACTGTAAAAAATAATTCGGCACTTTACACCAATATTGGTGGCAACTTTGCTGCCACCAATAATGGTGTAACTTTACACCTGTTTTAAAACGGGAAAAGTCACACTAAAAATAGTGTACGATATATCTGTGGTAAGTGTAAAGTAACACTGCCAAACAGTAAAAAACATAACACCAGTATTGGTGGCAGCAGAGTTGCCACCAATATTGGTGTAAATTTACACCATTGTAAGAGTTACTTAACACCGACGGACAGAAAAAAACATTACACCAATATTGGTGGCAGCAGAGTTGCCACCAATATTGGTGTAGCTTTACACTTTTGTAAGCGTTACTTAACACCGACGGACAGAGAAAAACGTTACACCAATATTGGTGGCAGCAGAGTTGCCACCAATATTGGTGTACCTTTACACCATTGTAAGAGTTCATTAACACCATAATAAATGTAACTTGACACCGACGGACAGAGAAAAACGTTACACCAATATTGGTGGCAGCAGAGTTGCCACCAATATTGGCGTACCTTCACACCATGGTAAGAGTTCATTAACACCATAATAAGCGTTGTTTAACACATAAAGGCAGAAGTAAATGTTACACCATTAATGGTGGCAGCAGAATTGCCACCAATATTTGTGTATCTTTTCATCACTATGAGACTTTGTTAACGCCATTATTAGTGTTACGTAACACTTAAAGACAGAGGAAAGGGACTTGTTATGGACTGCAGATTTATGGAAGTTAAACCTGACAGGAGCCCAGGGTTTGGCCAATAAATCTTTATCAATTTTTCATTTAACCCAGTCCGGCTTTATGACACCCACGAAGAAAGAGTTCAGAAAACATTCTGGACAATGACAAAATGTTTGTTCCAACATATGTCCAAAATGGTTTCTAACCTGAAAGACAGATTTTTAAAAATCTCATCAATTATACATTGTCGTCCACAACTCGTTTGAATTTTGACCATTCTTAAATTCTGTTACCTGGTGATGGGGTGAAGTCTAAATGATTGAGAATATAAAACAGCAAAGATAATAAAATCAAAACATATGAAAAGATTAACATTTATTAAACAATGACCAAACTGCCCAAGTAAGCATCCAAGAACATTTGTCTACACATGGTAATTGAAATAACTAATTTCAGTTATTAAAGTATATTGTCCATACGCTAGAGTATTATTGACAATAATTTTGAATTAATATAAAATAGATTTCTTATAAAACAAGTTTCAAACAACTATCAAAATTGAATCTCTGGAAGCATGATTTCCTTTGTCAATATTTGTGCCCTATTTCAGTTCAGGAATCAAAGAGGGACACATGTACTTGCAGACATTTTTTTCTGTGTGATTTATCATACTCTACCACTATAATAATCAATTGAAAAGAAGTTTAACATATGTTATCCATATCAAGTTATGGTATATCATGGACTATAAAATATTGCATATTAATGTGTTAACAAATGCCAATATACATTGAATCAGAGTATTGATCACCAATACAGGGTCAATAATATTGTCAGTCTACAGGATTGACACTAGTATTGATCATTTATTGCTGTTATTGAAAATTGATCAGTACATCTACTACATATTATTATTGTCAAAAGTATTGACAATTTATGGGTTGTTTAAGACCCACTATGTATGCATACAGCTTTTTCAGAAAAGTCTGTAACAAAAACTTTGGTGACTGGGAACTTTTTCCCTTTCTTATTCCTTCATAAATCATTATTGATTTGAGTGGTCAACAATTAACTACTCAGGAAGTTTTGAAGAAGAACAAGATGTGTTTGTGAAACACCATGCCCCCAAAACAGGAATTCTTTAGAAATGGGTGATTTGTCTGGGTTTTTTCTTTAAGGGAAAAGGGTTAAAATTTTGACCTTGACCTTGATGAAATTACCTTCCCCAGTTGCACCTTGTTGAGACCTACCGGTATCTACATGGCAAATATTAGCATCTATTATGTTCATTATTTCATTATTGAATAAAATTCATTTTGTCAACAGCAGCAGCTTTAAATTTGGCCTAGTCTAAATTTTTGCCGTTTAGGAAAGGGTTAACCAAATTTGGAGATATAAACGTAGGCAAGATAGAAAAGACAATAAACAAAGAAGATGAGTGTAAAAGCGCACAAGTAATGATCAAATGAAATTGTCAAACTTAATGATATTCCAGGCACATCCACTTATCATGGTTGTTATATGTTGAATATGTCAAATTAGACATATCAAAGGACAACAACTCAAAAAAGGGCATGGCAAACTTTGAAGTTACTAGCACATATGGTTTAGGGGATATGTTCAAAAAGAAATGTACAGGTTAAAACAACAAAGGACAATAACTTGAAAAAATGAGCAGGATAAAGTAACGGTTCTTGTACATGACACTTCTCCACATTGTAATCTATAAGTGTATCTAGTTTGAAGCTGCAATCACTTATGGTTTGGGAGACATGATCCAGACAAAAGTGTGACCGACGGGCAGATGGACTCAATCCAGCAAATCTATAGTCCCCCAACCAGTAACTGGTTGGGGAATAAGAAATCTTTTGTCTTTCCTGGAAAATTGTGATAGTATCCCTTTCAAAAAAAAAATAATCTAAGTGCAGTAACATAAAAGATGAGTTTCTTAACTCTTTCCTGTATAATCACTGGTATTTACGTACATGCAATTTTACACTTAAGAAAATATTGTGATAAATGAAGAAATTGCTTGATAAACCCGAGATAATTGTGCACTATTGCATACACAAGAATATTTTGAGTAATAATCCATAAATCCCCTTTCACGGATCTACCCCATTTTTGAGAGGAACCTTCCTTATGACCCTACAATCATCCTGTGAAAGTTTCAAGGAAATCTGATAATATTTGTAGACTTATCACATTAACGAGAAAGAATATTTTGAGTAAAAAATCCGCAAGGCTCTGTTTCCAGTGTTTTCCAAAAATTAGCCAAACCTTCCTTATGATCCTAAAATCATCCTTGGAAAGTTGCAAGGAATTCTGATTATATTTGTGGGCTTCATCACGTAAACGAGAGTTTTTTATGGATAGACGGACGGGAACAACGCCATTGATATAGCTTTTCTGACCTTTGGTCAGTAGGGCTAAAATTATGGCAGGTGTTGAAGAATTCTATTTTGATAGAGATGACCCTGAGAAATGATAATGACCTTGTCTGATGGCCTAAGTTTGGTATCAACAAATGGGTTTTACCAAATGTTAGTTAAATATAATCAACCTTTAAATTTTATTTAAAATCTAAAAGATTTATTATAGTTATCTTTTAGATGAACAGATAGGACAAGAATTTATATACCCCTGATCTATTTAGACTTGCTCATTGTGAAAGTATGAGCTCAAGTCAATAGCTCAGAGTGAAAATGTTGTATCTGCCTATAAACATATAGACAGTTACAAATGTTTCACCCTGAGCCATCGAGAAATTGTGTGAAATATCTAATTGACAGTAAGAAACAGTATGATTCTTTATTATTTAACTGCCAAGGCAATTCAATTTCTTACACATTTCAGTATTAACAAGTGGATGTTGCATTGCGATGCAATACAGGAGTCCACCACCGGATTAGAAAAAGTATTTTTTATTCTTAACCTTTTCCCAAAACAAGACCTGAATTTGACGTCCCTTATAGTAAGCTTTGGAAAACATTTAGAAAAATGAAGAAAATGCCAATAATTAACATTTTCTCCTTTTTCTCCAATATTTTCTGAACTTCAATTTTCATTATTTGTAAATTTAATAACATCCATTTTGTCGTCTGCAGCATTTTCGAATTCTGCCTAGTCTTATTCTTTGCATTTGGGAAGGGGTTATCCAAATTTGGAAATAGACAAGATTGAGACGACAATAAATAAAAAAAGATTATTATCAACACTATGGAAAGCAATGACTGGTTTTGATATCCCAAGCAGAAATTGCTTTCGAAACTTGGAGGAAAATGCCAATAACCAGCAATTCTTTCCCTTTCTACCATTTTGTACACAAGTTTAATTTTACAATATGGTGAATTTTGTTTTATTGCAGCAAGTTTGAAATTGAAGATGTGTAATATTTTATTGCATGGAAAGGTTTAAATTTAGAATGTTTCAATTTGAAAGTGTCTGCAGATGAGAAATCAAAGTACTGAAAGTACTGTAAGCTAGCAAAGCATGGTTGAATTTAGAAAACTTTCCATTGTTGGGTAGAAAACATTGTGGACATTGAAGAAATTGCTTGTACAATTTCTTCATTGTCCACAATGTTTTCCAAAGCCTTTTTCCAAAAGTGGAATTAATTGGGAATGGGTTAAATAGCGTGTTATGCAAGCAAGAGTTGTGGTTCTTGTGCACTGCACTTCTCCTCCATGAGATCTATCCACCTATGAAGTTTCAAGTTGATAGCTATTATACTTTCAGAGATATGCACGGGACAAAATCTAAGTCTTAAAAATAACAAAGGGTAATAACTCCAAAATAATGCAAGCAAGAGTTGTGGTTCTTGTGCACTGCATTTATACTTTAGGAGATATGCTCTGGACAGGCTTAGTGACAGAATAACGGACAGAGAGCATTACTATTATCCCCTTCGCCGAAACGGCGGGGGATAAAAGGAGAAAATGCAGGTTGTCAGCATTCTTCTCTTTTGCCTCAATGTTTTCCCAAGCCTTTTTTATAAAAAAGACGTCAAAACCAGGTCTTCTGATGAGTGCAAAAGTGCACAAGTGATGATTAAATGAAATTGTGAACATAAATGCAACACAAAATTGATTCTTAAAACTACATGCAGAATTTGTCCATTTTTCTTGAACTTTGTATGGCAATTTGATACCAGACAATGAGTCGTAATATGCAAGAAGGGGGCAAACCTTGGGTCCTTTTTCTAACTCTCAACATCGGCCAAGTCAAAGAGTTTTTTCAAATCCTAACTTTACTAGGAAAATTTTCTACTCTTTTAGTTAAGGAATGATGCACAATTTCAGGGACTCAAAAATTATCTTCCAACCTATCCCAAATTTTTGCTAAACTTCTTCCGGGAAAATTTGCATTGAAGCTGTGTGTAGTCAAGGCTTGTTAACCCTTACCTGTTTTGCAAAATTTTAGACTGTCCAAATTCAAAGAGTAGAAAATATTGTGGAAAAAAGAAGAAATTGCTTGTTACAAGCATTTTCTTCTTTTTCTACAATTTTTTCTTAATTATGAATTTACAGGGAAGTAAAAACCAGGGATTGAACAGGAAAGGGTTAACTTGAAATAGTCCAAAATATTTAATCAAAAGGTTTATTTCTTTCCAAGCTGCAAACATAGCCCAGTAACAACACTCAGGAAAGTTGCTCTCAAGAGTGTAAAAAATTATGGAATATCCTCAAACTCAACTAATCTGTTAAGAAGTAGCTCTTTCTCAACCCATTACCAGACAGCAAAGTTTTAGACTGGTCCAAATTGAAAAGAGTTGCAGATGACATTTTAAAGATTATGAAATATTAGATTCTTTTTAACTTTCAAGGTAGAAAACATTTTGGAAAATGAAGAGATTGCTTGTCACAAGCAATTTGTTAGTTTTACACAATGATTTCCCTATTTTTTTTTATATTGAGGGGCGTCCTAAAGCACCACTATGTGGGAGTAGATTAAATGAATGTGAGTTGGTCAGGTTGCTTGTTTACACTTGTTTCTGACAACACAAATTTATCGGGTTCTGCTCTTAACCCTTTCCTGTACAATCTCTTGTTTTTATGTCTCTGTGATTTAATACTTGAGAAAACATTATTGAAAAAGAAGAAATTGCTTGTAACAAGCAATTTCTTCTTTTACCACAATACTTTCTAACCAGTAGGTTGGTTTCTTTTCAAATTGCACCCACTTTTAATTTGTAGTCTGCAACTCCTTTCAAATATGACCAGTATAAAATTTTGAAAAACAGGAAAGGGTTAAAGGAACACTAATCAGTTAATCATCAACTTTAGGTAATAAATTTATGAAACATTCTGTTTTCTCAAAGGTAGAACTGTCAAATTCAGTTTACACTATAGATTTATCTTAGATCTTTGGAGTGACCATTCGAGTTCTTCTACTTCTGCCTCTATAGAGGCAATGTTCTTTTGATCATCAAGAAGTTCAATCTCCCCAGCTAGCTAGTTTTGTTGATGTCACAGACACTCTGGAAGCATCTGAACCCTTTGGTGACTCTTCGTCTTTCTTTTCTAAAACCAAATCAATCTTTTCCAAATAACATGATGCATTAAAGGATTCCTCCTTTCATAAGTCATTTTCTTTCTCTCTTAAAAGGTACATGATATCAACTATCTATCAATATTCTCTCTCAAATTTATCAATTTCTGTCTGAAGTGCTGCACATGTTCATTTAATAGTTGTTCACCCTTATCAGTCCATTCCTCACACGATCTCTAGCTGTGGTACCTATGTCTTCAATAAATATGAATCTTCCTTTACTGGTGCAGCCTTGTTCACATCTTTATAGGATTTCAACTCTGATTCAAAGTGCTTTAGGTGCAGGTTTCTTACTGTAATGGCACTCAACGTGATAAAATGATTAGATACTGTTTTCCCATGCCAACTGAAATACAAATACAAAAATTCCTTAGAAAATATCCATATCTCGAACTATCTAGTATAACCTCTAAGTCAAGTACCCACAGCATAGGGACAACACAGGGTAAATTGTTTGCAATGTGACAGTAAACAAATGAATATTCACTACTATGATGCAACCAACACGAAGACTAGAACAAGACGAAATGTTTATCCAAACAACAACAAGCAAATTGCTTCAAATTCTCTTTAGGTACCACGAAAAGTTAGCTTTACCCATGGAAATTGCAGAAGTATGCATGTGGCTGTATTTAAATGACAGACAGTTTGTAAAATAAGATACGGACTGAATCGCCCCATTATGCTTGACATCATAATCTGACGTCTTTATTAGGTCAAAAATTTGCAAATAGAATTATGAATTTAGTGGTAAATCTACCAAACTTGTATTTTGAATATAGAAAGTGAAGCCATTGTTCAACCTGCACAACATGTGCTGAACGACCAGAGGCCACAATATCTGCGACTCTAAACTTCAATATCACTGTATTATTCCTCGACAAACCAAACTTTAAGCATTAAATTACTTGAAGGCCTATCTTATTGAATTAAGCACTAAACTAGATGCATGTCTACCCTAAGAATCAAAAGTCAATGCCAAAAATATCTATAAGAACAGAAAGGTGATAACTCACCCAATAATTTTAGTAAACCGACAAAGGCTAAACACTTTCAATAATTAGATATGAATGCATGTAACAGGTCCTAAACTAAGAGAAAATTAAGACTGAATTATGTGAGCCATCATTACCCTATGCACAGCATTCGATTGAAGCGGTCACACTAAAACAAGCCCTACAGAGATTTATAGCCCTACAGACGCCCTACGGAATTTGTACACGCCCTACGAGTATATGAGCGATGATGGTGTATAATTTTGAGTTTATTTGATTGAAATTAACATTTTTCATCATATTTCAAAATATTGTCTGTGAATTTATGTTATTTATGATTATTTTGATGTTTATAATATCTCATAATTTTACCGGAAGTACTTGACGAAAGCCCTATCGTTTAATTGATCGCCCAACAAATTCATAAGCAAATACCTTTCTAAGTATTAGTATTTTTGAGATACAAAATTATTCATGTTTTGGTTTTTTTCTTTATTTTGGTATAGTTTCATGTTATAAAAGACTTTTTAGATACAAAGGGATCTCAATGCAATGCAAGGGAAGCAGTTCTTTATTTGCAATAAAAATAGACTGGACAGAGAATAGAATAGAATAGACATCAAAATCGTCATAAATAAGATAAATTCACAGACAATATTTTGAAATATGAAGAAAAATGTTAATTTTAATCATATTAACTAAAAATTATACACCATTATCGCTCATATACTCGTAGGGCGTGTACAAATTCCGTAGGGCGTCTGTAGGGCTATAAATCTCTGTAGGGCTTGTTTTAGTATGACCCCGATTGAAGGGATCTTCAAACTCGATCAGTTTTGCTCACCGAAAACACAACATGGCGCCGAATTCAAAATTATACTATTAGACTGGTATACTCATACACTAGAAGATTTGGAACACGAACAACCCTCGACATTTATTTACACTCAAATTGATAGTTATTCGTTTTCAAAATCAGATCCACACATTGCTAAACAATGTGGTTATATGAGACGTAGACGGACAACCATCTATCCCACAACTAATAAAGAAAATAGTGTCACTTCTATGCTTTATGGGAACGTGACTGATATAATCAACATCATTATAACTTCCTTTCAACAAAAGCCACACTGCATGTCTATATTGTGGATATGAAGAGTGAAATGACGTTTATTTACCTTAGCGCTATCTGTACTGCTAAACGACTGCAGTAGAATCCCCAGTGTCTCCAAAATCTCATACGAATGCATTCACGGTAATAAGCGCAGAAATCTTCACCGGAAGTGACTCAAGCAACCTCAGTAACATAGGGCACCCATAAGTTTCCCTGAACATAGCGTATAGTTACACTAATGGTGAAGACCATTGCGATCTAGTTTAAAAAGAAAATTTACACCCAAAATGGAGCGAAGTTCCACCAATTAAAGAGTAAAGTCTCTATGAATTATGCCTATAGTAACACTTATGGAGTAAACAGTTGTTAACTAGTGTAAAAGGAAAGTAAACACTCAAAATGGTTTGTAGTTTCAACATTGAAAGAGTAAAGTTTCTCTGAATTTAGCGTTAGGTAACACTTGCGGTGTAAACTATTGCGAAAAGATTGTTTACACCAAAAATGGATTAAGGTTTCACCTAAGGAAGAGTTGAGTTCCTCTGTATAGTGTAAACTATTGTAAGCTAGTGTGTAGGGAGAGTTTACACCCAAAATGGTGTGAAGTTTCACTATTGTAAGAGTAAGGTATCTCTGAATTTAGCGTATTGTTACATTGATAGTGTAAACTATTGTAAACTAGCGTAAAGGGAAAGTTTACACCCAAAATGGATTGAGGTTACACCCCTGAAAGAGTAAAGTTCCTATGAATAGTGAAAATTATGGTAAACTAGTGTTTAGGGAAAGTTTACAACCAAAATGGTGTGAAGTTACACCACTGAAAGAGTAAATTTTCTCCGAATTTAGCGTATAGTTACACTAATAGTGTAAACTAGTGTAAATTAGTGTAAAGGGAAAGTTTACACCAAAAATAGTTTGAAGTTTCACCATTAAAAGAGTAAAGTAACACCAAATGTTCATTGCTTATTATACACTTTTGTTCGTGTTATTTGACACCAAAGTTGAGGTAACTATTCTCAGAAAGTGCGAATTCACACTTACTTTGGTGTAGAGAAATGTTACACGAATAATGGTGTTACTGTCAACCTTTTTTGGTGTAACTTAACACACTTTTTTTACAGTGTAGGTATTTGTCTAACGGTTTCATTAAAGTTTCTTTAAAAGTGTAGGTTCAAGTTGCACTTTAACGGCTATCTCGCGTTCATATTCTGTTTGTGAATTTTGATACAATCAAGACTGATAAACTTGAAAGAAACTGCAAGGGATAATATATAAGTAATATATAAGTATACAATTGGATCACATATGGTAAAAGATAAGGTCAGTTTGTCAAATCTTGGAAAAACTTGTTTTCTATATATAGGCCATATTTTTGCCAAGATGTCAAGAATTTTTGTCAGACTGTTTGCCTGTATGATATCTTGGTCAAGTTCAAAATTATGTCAGATGAGGACAAAGAGTATGTCAGTTTGTCAAATTTATGCGATCTAGAGTTTATATTTTTGGCTCAAATAACTAGATATTTAGTCCGATGGTTTGTCTGCAAGATATCTCGGTCAAGTTGGACATCGGTCCACATAGGGTATAAAACTGGGTCACATTATCAAATCATAGAAAACCCTTGTTTGCACTCTATGGGCTTAAATGACAGCTTTCTCGTGTTGGTTTTAGAATGTTTTTCTCCATGATATCTCGGTCAAGTTGAATATAATGTTTCACATGGGACTAAAAACAATATCACGAGTAAAAACCTTAGAAAAACATTTTGTGCACTTATGGCAAAATGTTTGTATCAAAGGTCTTAATATTTGTTTAAAATGTGTCCATGATCTCTTTTACATTCGATATTTGATAACATAGGTAAATAGAGTAGGTCACTAGGTCAGACACTATAAGAACCTTCCTTTTCATGAAGTCACTTTACTTCTGGCATAAACATTTTGTCATAATTGCACAAAATGTTTGTATCAAAGGTCTTGATATTTGTTTAAAATGTGTCCATGATCTCTTTTACATTCGATATTTGATTACATGGGTAAATAGAGTAGGTCACTAGGTCAGACACTATAAGAACCTTCCTTTTCATGAAGTCACTTTACTTCTGGCATAAATGTTTTAAAACAAAAAAAAAGAACGTATTTCTAATTTAATTTCTGAGACAAGACTTTGATAACCAGACAGGATAGGACAAAAAAGGTTCACTTGTGCTATTTTATTTCTATAGTCATCGACTGAGGTGAGCGCCTTAGGGTCAATGGTCCTCTTATTTTTGGAACTATTTTTTGAAAAATAGTTGCGAGCTTAACATTTTGTTCATCGAGGTATAAACGATTTTGCGACCAATCAGAACGCTCGTTTTGATAAACGCTAGTAATAATTATATAAGTGTATAGTAAAATCCAAACAGACACCTTTTCTGGTTGTAATGTACAGTGGAATAGATAAAAAGAGAAAAAAAAATGCCTAACATTGTTTCACTTCAAACAGACAGATTGTACCCAGGTTCCATTCAATATATCAATTGTTCCATTTATTTCATCATTGTGTATGTCAGTTTACAATCTGAAAACACCAGAGACACTTACAGAATTAAAATAAAATTCTAAATACGGTACAAGCAAATTAAACACATTTGTGAGGCGTCAGAAAATGACTACTCTGTCATCTGGATTGTTTCCCCTACCAAGTCCAGATAAGTCAAGTCCGACTCAAGAACTTAAATATCAGATAAAAAGTTACTGTACCTACAAGTAATCGCGCGAAAAGTACTGATGGTTGATGTCCCTGTTTGCATTGTTGAGTGACAGACTCATTATAGTAAGGAAAACGGCATTTCATATAGATAATACGATTAACAAATATGTCATTACCATTCGCGTTAGTTGCCTCTCACCTAGGAGGACATGATACGTAATTTGCCTAATTAGCTGCGCAATATGTACATTTTTAGGGTATACAGCTGAAACACTTCAAACTTATAAGCCTGTTCTGACCAAAGTTAACAGGAAATTCAACGGGTGACCTTTTTAAAAACTTTCTCAAGAATTTCGATTAGATTGGGAGTTAGTAACCCGATTTTTGTTACCGTTGTTGTTTTAATTTTACATAAATCTTCAGAGAAATCACATAGACATATCAATTTCTGATATGCGATTCTGTCCTACTGACCCGCTTGTATATTCTAGTCGTGAAACTTGTTGGCGAATATATTCTGATCAGCTGACCGTGAAATAAATCAAAGTGTCTATTTTCAGATATTGATCGAGGGGATCGTGATGGAAACCTCAGTGCAGATCCGGAAAAGGGGGAAAGGTTTGTACTTACTTTGTCTCGATGCCAATATTTAAAGATGTATAAAGGCGAATAGTTTGAATAAAGTTAGACGATGTTGTGTGTTTTTGACAGCTTGATATAATTGTTATTAAGAAATCTAAATGCTAGTTTTAGCATTATCATTTACTAAGGCTTCCTTCAAGGGTAAAGTTAAGATCACCATGCGATTGGAAATCATGTAAAAAGTTGTAACGATGATTAGGTCGCCAACCAACACTATTTCTTATTTCTACATCTGAGCACAAAGTGCTGAAGTTCAGGTTCTGTGATAGGTATCTGTTCGTCGTCAATCCATCCGGTCGGCGTCCGTCTGTCAACAATTGCTTTAAACATGGACTCCATCACCATTGAGCCTACGAAGCTGAAAAATTGCAGGATGTCCCCTTTGTGAAGCTCTACCAAAGGAGTAAAATGAAATAATTTCCGTCAAAAACTGTGGTTGTCATGGCAACAGAAAAACCGGAAAAACCGGAAATGATGAAAATCTTGAAAATATTCCTGTAAGGCCTAACAGTTCATGTTGCGCATGACATTATCTGGTGACCCTCTACTAAAATAATGATGCTTGGTCGTCATTTGGGCTCTACTCGGGCGCATTTTATTTTACATCGAAATAAAGAAGGAAATAGTGTATTTCAAATCTTCTTTTAGAAAATATATTTATGAAAAGTTGTAGGGCCTAAAAGTTTTAATTTTTGCATGTAATAATAAAGGGTGACTTTTTACTAAATTGATGAAATAATGCTCATTTTGTCTCAAAAAGGTTCGAGTCCGACTCACCCGATTTTACATGGAAACGAAGAAGTAGTTGGCGAAAAATCTTCTGCGGAAAACTTTAGAGCCAAGAGGTTCTATTTTTGGCATATTGCATTGTCTTGTGCCCCTTGTGGCTCATTTTGACTCCAGTAGGGTCGCATTCAATATTATATAGAAATGAAGAAGGAAATATGAAAAAATATTCTTCAGCACATTCAAAAGACCCAGAGGTTCCAAGTTTTGCATGTGACATTATTTCCTTTTTAAAATAATTCTCATTTGGTCTTATTTTGGTTCTGCTCGGGCTTTGCAGGCAAGTGGTTTGGCATGTGAGGACCAGCCAGGGGGCATAAACTTTACCTTGTTTCTTCAACTGCTCCTACAATTCTTGACGGATTTTAATAATTTCAACAAAGATTGCCTTAAAAGTTATCTACACCCAGTAACAGCGTTTTCTGCGTCATGGAAAATGGAGAATGATTATCAAATTTCTTGTGTGCGCAACTTCTCCGACAGTTCTTGTTGACGAAATCTTCATCAAATGTCTGAAATCCACAACTACTCATACAATTCTTTGCGGACTTTAATGAAATTTTCAAATAATGGGTGTGTTAAACTACCCCTATTACAATGTATTAGCGTTTTTCTATTCAATGCTGCGTCATTAAAAATAATTATAAGTCAAATTCGTGTGTGCGCAACACCTCTAACAGTTCTTGCCAGATGTTGATTAAATCGCCGACAAATGTCTGCCTTCGTGTGACCTACTGCATATTATCAGCATTTTTTTTTTCAATCAATTCTGCGTCGCAAAAAAGGGAGACACATCAAAATTCTAGTGTGTGCAAATGTTCACACAATTGTTTACGGATTCTGAAGAAATTTTCATATACTTTTATCTTCATGTGACCTACCGCAAGTCATCAGCGATTTGTGATTCAATTAAGAGATGAAGAGAACACTTTTTTTTCATGGAGGTATGAACCGAAAAACCTATTCACACTTATGTATGAATCCGCTTCGCGTATTCATACAGTGTGATTAGGTTTTTCGGTTTATACCTCCATGAAAACAAAAATTATTCTCTTCATTTCTTATAATTTAATAGTATCGAGCGAAAAAAGCAAATACTTTACAAAATTTCATACCTTTTTTGTATGGGACTATTTTTTGCGGTAGCACCCAAAATCGCTGCGTGCTCAAACTTTTGTTCATGGAGTTATGGATAATTCTTTTCGACCAATCAGAACGCTTGTTTTTGATAGACGAAACTAAAAATTACGTTATTGCTACTGAACGGAAAAAGGGAACTCGATGTCAAGTATTTTTGTGCGCAACTGGTCCTTAACAGATTTTAATAATGTTTCACTATTTCTTGTCATCGTGTTATCTACCGCATATTATCAGCGTTTTGTGGTCCAATGCTGTGTCCTGGAAAAGGAGGCTTATTGGCAATGATTTTGAATGCGCATGTTCTAATACGATTCTTTACGGATGTTTATGAAATTTTCAGCGAATGATTCTCTTCATGTTGCCTTCTCCTCATTATCGCATTGTTTCGTATTTAATGCTACGTCATGGAAAAGGGAGAATCTTTGTCGAAATTCATATGTGCGTAACAACGCCTACAATTCTTTGTGGAGCTTGCTAGGGTCATGGCAAAGCTTTTATGACAATTTTGTCTCTTGTAAAAAAAAACGTCCTTTGAGTTCCGTATGGGTACTCATTCCGCAACCTCTTTTACGTTAAATGCAGCTAAGGATATTATTTAAAGATCCTCATGACCAACAAATTGAATGTTTTGAATACTCTGTTTAGTGGGATTTCTTTTATTATTATTATCATTATTCACAACGAAACTCGGTGAGCTATAAAGGATCGTCAAGGGCATGTTACTTTAACTGACCAACAATTTGCAAAATAACGCTGTTCAATATCTAGGCTGTGATTCTTGTCAGAGGCGGGTTGTGAGCGACCAATCAAATCTACGTAGAAAACATGATTTGTTTATTCAAAGTCATAAAGATATCTTGAAAATGTCACGTTAAGGTCTGGGATAATTACTTTTGACAAAGCAGGAATATTACTTTCCCGATGTCTTCGCTTGGTGACTTTTATATTTATTTTGGTTGCAGGAACATAACGTACTATAGTATCCGTCCTTAACCACTGTCATAATGTAAATACAAATGATCCCGTGAGCTTTGAAAATTGCTCTCTAAATTTGATCGGCCAATAAGAATGAGCAAGACAGGTGACATTTTCGCTGGATTTAATTTGAAATTTTAACAATTCAGTAGAGTCGAAAATATTATGGAAAAAGAAGAAATTGCTTGTTACAATATTTTCTCAATTACAAAATCACGGGACGTTAAAATCAGGGACTAAACAGGAAATGGCTAAGCAATTTAAATTCGGATTGATCTATGGAATGTTTTCTATTATAAATGGTTGAACGTCTTCTCATATAAAACGACCGGGCGGATCTGACAACACTGTATGGTTTTTTTTTGTGCTTTGAATTCTAAGAATGAAATCTCTGAAACCTCTTTACATATTTGGAACAAATAGGATTGTTTCATTGGAAATCCGTCTTACAATTTCTTGAGTGTTCAAAAGATTCTGCGGGTTTGGTGGGGGGTCAGGGTTTCTTTTTTTGTTTGTTTGTTTATTTTGTTTTGTTTTTTGCTATTTTTAATAATAAAAAGACGTTTTCGTTGAAATTAGTTAATAATGCTAATCTAAGATGAACAACCCAGGCTCATTCTGGCTGTTTCTCTCTCTCTCTTTCTCTCTATCTCTCTCCCTCTTTCACTCACACACACACACTCTCTCTCTCTCTCTTTTCTCTCTCACTCCCCCTCTCTCTCCCCCTCTCTCCATCTCTCTCTCTCTTTCTTTCTTTCTTTCTTTCTTTCTTTCTCTCTCTCTCCTTTTTTAAAAGTCGGACCCTGATTGTGTAATCTTGTTATAGAATAAACGGTGAAATTACGAAGTGACGCTTTATTCTAATTCGTTCACGGTAAATGTTTGGCCAAAGCATTACCTTAAAAGTTCAAATAAAGCGTAAAAAACTCTCTCTCTCCCTCTCCCCTCTCTCTATTTCTTTCTTTCTTTCTCTCTCCTATTTTACAAGTCGGACCTTGACAGTGTATAATCTAGATATAGAATAAGCGATGAAATTACGAAGTGACGCTTTATTCTAACTTATTCACGGTAAATGTTTAGCTAAAACATTACCTTAAAAGTTCAAATAAAGCGTGAAAATGCTTTTTTCTTTCATTGAAATTTTAAAGACAACTAATAGTATTTCAAATTGACAAAGCAGAGTTATATTTGCCATGTAAAGACATCAGGCATTTCTTAATTTGTTTTTAGCTAGCAAAACGTCAGCTTTGATAGCTTAAGTGAACAGACCACATTTTGAGGTCGTCTCAAAGTTCAACGAGTGCAAACTGCCACTGGAGGTTTTACCATTGAAAGCCTATGCCATATAAAAATTGTTCCTATGTATTTCAGGAATATTGCAAACTCTATTCAAATTGTAAAGAAACCAATCCAAATCAATTCCACTTTTTAGCATTTAAAGGAAAAAAGCTTTGGAAAACATTGTGGACAATGAAGAAATTACTTTAAACAAGCAATTTCTTCAATGTCCACAATGTTTTCTATCCAACAACGGAAAGTTTTTCTAAATCCAACGATGCTTTGCTAGCTTACAGTACTTTCAGTACTTTGATGTAACTCGTTTGCTATAAAAAAAATAGACGTAATTAGTAATGTCATAGGGTAGGTCACAAATTGCAAATGCACGCGGTTTCCAACACCTTCGTCTAGTTTAGTATGTTAATGAGGAAGCCTAGAATGTAAAATGTAAAGTGCCTTTTTATGCCCCCGCATCGATAGATCGGGAGCATATTGTTTTACCGGTGTCCGTCTGTCTGTCTGACTGTCCGTCTGTCTGTCTGTCTGCAAAACTTAACCTGCCAACTAAACATTTTCCTATAATTTCAACCCTGATTAAGTTACTATGCTAAAATTTGGTATGTAGATAGGTCTCAACAAGGCGCAACTTGGGAAGGTTATTTCATCAAGGTCAAGGTCAAAATTTTAACCCTTTTCCCTAAAACAAAGAAAAAAAAATAAAAATCACCCGTTTCTAAAGAATTCCTGTTTCGGGGGCATAGTGTTTCACAATCACATCTTGTTTTATTAAAATTAATCTAAAACATCTGAGCAGTGGAAAGTAGTCAGATTGTTTTGATGCTATAAGCATTACATTTAGACTAGTTTTATTGTATGTAGTTAAAATTATGTTGCTGTTTCCTTCTCACTTTTCCTTTTCTTCTATAAATTCATTTGCCAATAGCTTTTAAGTTAACCGTAGCTTATCCAAGATTTAAGTACTTGTGTTTGGCTTATTTCTATGTCACTGCCAGTAAGCCATCTATCTCTTTGTCTATCCGCATATCCGTCCTTAACCCTTGCCATGCTGATCCCAGAGTATTCCAGTGCAATCTGATATTAGTCTATACCGCCTGCTTAAGCCTTCAAGCAGCACTTGTTTGTGAGATTAATTTCTGAAAGAAATACAAGCCCAGTATCAGGAATTCCAATATTTTCAGAGCTTTCATTTAAAAACATTCTTGGAAACAAATTTTATTCCGCATGACAAGGAGTAATCACGAATCATATGACTTTATGAATTGTGTAAATAGTAATCGGTATTGAGAAATATGAATTTCCTTTTGTTGTTTTCTTACAAATGCTATCAAAATTTGAACATTCGTGGTATGATAGAACTTACTTAGTAAGAAATGCAATGCAAAGGAGGATAGGCATCTGGAAACTTTTATCGAATGATGTAGTTGTGAGAAACGACATGGAGCAATGGTTAGGTGCACCAGACTTACGATTAACTAAAATACGGTTGAAAGTGACGCTTCGATTTTATACGGCGTTATTTTGCAAAGTTGATAGCCAGAAAAATGAATGAGCTGTAGTTACCAAACCAATGGAACTGTTTTACAAAAATGGCGGCCAATTTCGGAGTTCAAACTTTAATTCGGGACTGAATGAATGGTTTGATTGGTCGATTCATTCATTGATTGACAGCCGCAATTGGTCAATTGACGACCAAATTGATCGACCACTGACGGATCGCGTGTGTCAATTAACAAATCGATCTACCTATCAAATCTTTCATTTAGACAGAATATGTTGAGAATGTGTCTCGGTTTGCCGATATAAAAGTTATAGAAACGGCTAATAGCTTAGTTTAGACGTTAGCGTCGCTAAAATTTATTCTATTTTTTGTTACATGTAACTGAACATAAATTTGGCAAATAACGCCGTCTTTTATCTAAATAAGACTTCCTGTTGAAGCCAAGAGGGTTTTTTTTATAATCCTTCATCCAGAACTGCACATCGAAAGTGTGTGTATTTCCGTTTATTTATCGGCGCTACCGTAGCGCATGCCCATTCGAGCGACGCCCAGAGAAGACGGTTAGTTGTTATAAGGAATGGTGCAAGGATACAGAACCAAACCGCTGAGAGCTTTGCCTGGTTCTTTAAAATGCTCGATGGAGAGCACCGTCACTTGGGGCCTAGGTTTAACGTCTCATTCGAAAGACAATTAATTTGTCAGTTAATATAGTCAGCCCAGGGCTCGAACCTGCGATCTTGAGGTTTGAACACAAGTGCTGTACCAACTGAGCTAATCGAGCTGACAATTTACATCGATAATGATTCAAGCATTTAGCCTGATCTTTATATCCTTAGAGGCCATATTAGTATCAGTTTCATCCCCAGAAGCTTCGGAAAACAATGGGTTTTGTCATAGCCTTGCCGTTAATATTATCGTTGTTGGCGTGGAGGCCTTCTTTTTTAATTCTTTTGAGCATTTCTCTTCTGCTTAACCCTTTACATGCTGTCTATGGAATATTCATGCTTTTATCAATAGATTTGGCAGGTGTATAGACTAAGACCAGCCTGCAAAGATGTGCAGTCTGATCCTGGTCTACACTACCTGCTTGTTCTTTAAATGTTAAGCAAATATTTGAAGACAAAGAAAATCTTAATTCGATAAAATTTTAAAATTCTGTAAAAAAAAGAAAATTATTCATGCGGGCATGGGTTAAATTGGTTCAGCTTCTGTTAATGAAAGTTCTCTGATTTATTATAAGATTAAGGTGAGCGATAAACGATTATTTTGGTCCTCTTGCTTTCAAATTAAGGTTACTCACGTGTAAGCTGTAGCTTTAAACTGTGTTTTTAATACTTATTACTACTACCATTTCTTGTCAAGTGGTTTGCGTTCGGTGCAAAATAAATGTTTCAATCCAATGAGTTGAGCGCAATTTGGTTTTGTCACTTTGCAGACTAGCTACTGATAATAACAGCTGTGTGTCTAGTTCCGAAGTCAATACAGATTTTGATATTAATAAATCCGGAGCTAGAAAGCTTTCTAAAAGGTAAATTAAAGAAATTGTTTTCGCCTTTAGCTAGACAGATTTTGTTTGCTATTTGTTAAACGCACTTCTTTGTCATTAACCTTTCAACCATCGCTTGCACTAAGCAAAACCTTTTCTATTCACTTGATTGAAATATTAATTCATAACAATAACCAGATTAGGCATTCAATCCAAATCCGTGCATTGCTTTGACAATTGTAAATAAAATAACTTGTTGACTAATGAAATCACGAGAAATGAGTTATTAACTCCGACAGTGGACGCCATTTTTGTTAACCTCTTTTGTTGGTTTTAAGACTTAAACGTCGTAACTACAGTTTATTCAAGATGTAGTTACGACGTTTATGTCGATATCCAACTATTCTACGTTTTCAATGGTTATCAATTTCAATATTTTACAACGAATGCAAAAAAGGGGAGTATAAGGGAAGAGTGGAAAATATTGATTCTGCTCAGACTGCTATGATCACGAATCCTGGGCGGAAACTTTTCGAATTTTGCTTTCTTGATAGAAAAATCCGAGTTCAATGGGGGATAATTCTTCTATCGGGGGAGTTAAGACTTCGAAATGGCAACATTTCAACATGTCATAAATATATGTATAAAGTTTTTTTTTTTTTTTTTTTTTTTAATTTTGCAGCAAACGATTACGGGGATTTCGCGACACAAAATTAATTGATTTTTTGTATACTTCCAAATTCAAGGGAAGATAATTCTTGGGGGAGATAAGACTTGAAATTGTGTCTTACGTAGCTCCAACATGTGATATAAGTATGCATAGTAAATGTATTAATCTTGAAGCAAATTTGTAGGCGGGGTTCGCGACACAAAATTGTTTGAATTTCTGTGCACAACTGGAAATTAGTTACAAATCTTTACACATTCCCTCAATTCCATTTAAAAGATAAAGATTAACTATTCTTTTTTATGCTTTTACACGCTACAAAATAAGCAATTACTATAATCACATGTATATGCAATACTTCGATTTTGACTTCAACTTTAGAGCAATATCTTATCTGTTGTTGATTTTGGTATTCGTTATGCTTAGGCAAAGTTGTATTCAGAAAAAATGCAAAACCTAAAAAATACTTTACTATTGATGAGCCAGTTTATCATGCATCCCTCCCTATTGCAATCTTCGATGCTTTAAAACATTGAATGAATATATTGTGTCACGAGGTGCGTCCTTCAAAATCAGCTCATCTAGTCCATGATTCAGCCGAGATTTGTTTTACACATTTTCTTATGATTACATGAAATATGCCGTTAAAACACCTAAATGTTATCAACTTCAAAAAATTTCGGCAAATCTTTAAATACTTTTGCCTTTATCGTCCGTTGTTAGGGATACAAAATATCATTTTACACCAACCAAAATGTTTTCAGCATTGAACATTCAGATCAATTTCTTGTGAATATAACTTCGACCAAGGTTCGTGCTTTTTTCAAAATTTCTCCAAAAAATGATTACAATGTCTATTAGTTACATCAAGGTCAACGCTAGGTATAGGTTTTAAATGTTTAAAAACTTGACAAACCATTGTCAAAACTTTCCAGAATGCCTTTTTCAGTAATATCTAGGTCAAATTCAAATATGAGTTGGGCCGAGTCAAAAAGTAGAGATGAAGACTTTTTCGTTTTTTTTTTTTCTTTTTTTTTCATTTTAAAGAAAAGACTTCCTTAAACTCAAAAGACTGTTTTTGCAAGAAAAAGTCTTAGTTAGATCTAGCAAAATATAAACATCACAGCTAAGAGAAATTCTTGAAATATTTGAGTTGTTGTGATAACCCTTTGTCCATCAACAATTATTCAAACGACATATCCATCCTAACTTATGGGCTATTTTCTACCATATTTGGCAGATAGGTCTCAAAGGTGGTCCTCTTTCAAAACAGCTGAATGAATTGAAATCCTTAAAAATCACCTCCTCCCTTCGCAGAAGACATAAAGCCTTGTCATTTGCATG
This sequence comes from Fragum fragum, assembly GCA_946902895.1. Classification (NCBI taxonomy): domain Eukaryota; kingdom Metazoa; phylum Mollusca; class Bivalvia; order Cardiida; family Cardiidae; genus Fragum; species Fragum fragum. Next base: position 52,871,896 of record OX336372.1, on the reverse strand, counting down.
AAGTATAAATATATTGACCTCTTTCAATATTGCTGAAATCATTAGCTATTAATCCCAAAATGCGGAGCACAAGAGGGAAACTATAATTTAGAAATACATCTACTTAAAGATCAATTTGAAGCAGACATCTTCATAAGGGGGTCGTCTTTCAAATAGCTCAAAAACTTAATTCGTTGAAAACTATAGTTGCCAATCCAACAAAGTTAAAATTGAAAAAATAAGAGCCGTCAGAGACGGATTATGCTTCCCGAATAAGGCTTATGTCGCAAAACTGTATGCCATTATTGGACAAAAAACTTTTTATTGAATGCAACTATAGTTTGAGAGTTCAGTTCACAAGAAATTTAGAAGTTTTCACAGGCCTGATTCTAGTAAATTTCAATATAATTTTATGGTAAAGGGTAAAATATATTACCTTGACCATAAAACTTATCAATGAAAAAAGTCTACATACAAAAAGTGAAAACTAGTCTTGCAGAAACATTAGACTGATTTATTTTAGAGTAGGAAATATTCAAAATGTAAAGTTACACGGCATTAAGCCCCCTTTTAGCATGGAAAGGTTCATTGAAGCAAAAATTGAAATAAACATTACCTAGGACACTTAATAAACAACATTTATGTAAAGTAACAAGAAATTTTGGCAATTAATAAAGGAGGTATATTTGAAAATTAATGACCTTGACAATTTGCCCTTGACCTTGACCAATGACCTTGAACTTAATACACACATAAGCAATGCATATGTAAAATATGAAGGCTATATCACTTACAATTGTATACTTATGGGCGATGTTAAAGATAAAATTTTCGAAATTTGACCTTGAGAAATAACCTTGATTTCGACAGATGACCTTGACCTTAATACCAATAGAAAGGGTTTGCCATAAGCAATGCACATGTGAAGTATGAAGGCTAAATCACTTACCATTGTAAACTTAGAGAGAGAGAGCGAGAGAGGGAGAGAGAGAGAGAGAGAGAGAGAGAGAGAGAGAGAGAGAGAGAGAGAGAGAGAGAGAGAGAGAGGGAGAGAGAGAGAGATACAAGATAGTTTAGTGACTTAAACTTTACAGTTTCTCGTCAAATGAGATACAATTGACATAAAATACACCAAAGTGCACTTACAATGTAAACAAACAATCGATAATATGGATCTATGTACAACTTGGAAGAGGAGCAAAATCAAAGATATTACAGTTTAAGTATTACTTTTACTAGATAGTATACACTAAACCAGATCTTGAAAACCTTTCTTTTATGAATTTCGCTAAATTTAAATTTAAAAGGATGACTTTGTATTTTGTACTCAAAAGAGAAATAAGTTTCAACATGTTAGGATGCGTGTAATAGTATTTTTTCAAATATGTTTTACTAATATCACTTAACCATGGGAACACTAATAGAAAATGGAATTCGTCTTCTATTTTATTCATATCACATGCTAGACACAACCGCTGATTTCGATCAATTCTATTCAAACCATGTCTTCCAGTTTCTAACCTCAGTGTGTGGGAGGACAATCTGAATTTAGATATGTGTAATCTCCACTTCTTTGGAAGTATGTCAAGGTATGGAGACAGATAAAAAGTTTCTTTCATGTGTTTATATGTACATAACACTGAGCTTCTGTGGATATCGTTATATAGAATTTGTTCGAACTCGTTATCGCAATGTTAAAGTTTAGATTTCCGAAATTTTGTTCCTGAGAAATGACCTTGATCTTGGCAGATGACCTTGAACTTAGTACAAACAGAAAGGGCATGTCATAAGCAATGCAAATGTAAAATATGAAGGTTATATTACTTACCATTGTAAACTTATGGACTATATAAAAGTTAAAAAAAATGAAATTTTGACCTTGAGAAACGACCTTGACCTTGGAATATGAAGGCTATATCTCTTATTAATCAAAAGGTATGGACAATGTAAGTTTGTTGCAGAGAAATGGAGAGCTAACGTAAAACTGTCAAACATTAAGCCCCCTTTTTCCACGACACATCTTCTTTCCGCAATTTTAAATAGTTCATGGTCAAGGGCATCTGATTTACCACTCAAATATGAAATTTCATGCAATTCTGACCATCAGACCAGGAGAAATTTGAGAAAAAATGTATTATACTCTGAATCCCCTTTTTCCGTGACGAGACCTCAAATCCAAAATCGGGAAAAAAATTATCGACATTATATCATAAGGAGTTCACAAGGTAAGTTTAATTTGATTTGGTCGAAGGATTATGGAGAAATCGCTCCGGACTGGTGCAATACTTTTGGTGATGCGCACTGGTTCGGGAAGCATAACCCGTGTGTTTTCGACGGCTTTTGTCTCTCTTTTAACTCACAGTTTTTATTGCGTTGTCTTATTTCTTGTTAAAGCTGCCATTTTGGCGAACGGGAACCATGTTTTTATTTTGTTTTGTTTTCTTTTCCCTCTCTTTTTCTTATAGGTATTTGTAACAACATGCATATTAAGATTAACTTACGAAAGCTGTAACCATGTGTTCGATGAACATTGTTGAAATATTCAATTCCACAATAGAATTATAATAATATTGATTTCGAAATGAATATCGACAGTAAAACATGCCATTATTTTGTACCGACACATACTTTGAATACGAGTTTCTAGCACAGTAAAGATTTAAAGTGAGAATTCCTATTTTGCATTAGACAATTTCGGAATTGCATCAATTCCTACTTTACCCAAGGCATACGTAGAGCCCCTCTATATAATCATTTTTCATTGTGAAATTTAACACTTGACTGAAAATAAGATTTCTCCGAACGGGAAGAAGAAGAGGTTGTTCTGCAATCATTGCTTACACCCTAAAGTACATAACGCATTTAGATGTCTCTTTTTCGAATGTTCATTTCTGTTAATCTCTTTTACCACCTCAGGAATTAAGAAAGAATGGTATGTATTAAATTGTATTGCTTAAAAATGCAAATAGTTCACCTGACGAAAAATACTTGGGGAATTTAGGGTAAATTAACCCTAGCAACCCTGAAGGATCGGATCGTTCGTTTTGCAATAAATCATTCAAGATAACAAAATCAACAGCATATCACAGGTGACAGAACAAATAAATCATTTGATTGACGGTGGATTATTTGCAATTTAACCTTTGATGTATCATGTGATGCATGGGTGTTGCCTTGTTATTTTTCTTTAAGTTGTATCCCTTTGAAAAAGAAATGTAGAAGAGGGTTAAAGTCTAAAAATCCTTAATGATACGATATAGTTTTATAACTACCTTCCTATAGAACGCTTGCATAATAATTTCCCTCTTTATAAAATGATATCTATCATAGCCTTTCTCCCCTTGTATTTGTGATATACAACACGGACGTATCATATATTATACAGATTTATCTTAACCGTGTAACAAGAGACAACATAGGGTTATATTGCTTCAATAACATTTAAAAATGGAACACAATGACTATGTGTATCAAGACACATTTGAACAAACAAAATAACTGTTGGTTTACGTGATAAATTAGTGCGTTTATATACAAATATAATCATTATTCCACAAAACAGTTTTAAAAAAGTGAACGATTGTGTTACAAATCGATTAAGACGTGTCAGGAGCTCGAACGAGGGGACTCTCACTATTCTGGGCTAGTACTCAACTGATTAGCAATCTTGCCTTACGTATCTCTGTCTGAGCTTCACACTGACATGCACGCCTGCTAAAATGAACCTCGTCCTCGAATTTTAGAGCCCTAGCGTTTTGAAATACATTTACGTCTCCTTTTGTACACGGTGGCAAAGAGGTGACATGTGCGGTTTGATGTTGTTGTTGTTGTTGTTTGTTGTTTGTTTGTTTGTTTTTCGTTTTGTTTTGTTTTTTTTATTCAGAACTAAGAAAAAAACTCGAAAAGTTTCATAGAGGTGTGTGGATTTTTTTTATTCAGAAAAAAAAACACTTGCAAATCATTTTTCGTTTTAAAGTTTCTATTTTTTTTGTGTGTAAAAAAATCGATTTCAGGAAACGTTATTACACGTTTTTCTTTTTTATATGAAAATAAAAGTAGAATGGAAACGAATTGCTATCTCGTTGGAACGACATACACAGCCAATCAAAACCTGTCACTTTGTTGTGCGCACGTGATAGTAAGTCGTTCCCACGAGATAATCATCCATCCAGGTTCTTCTCTAAGGCGGCAAGCCGCCGTCATAGCGCAGTTGGTAGCGCGTCGGACTGTCAATCTAGAGGTCCCGGGTTCGATCCCGACGGCGGCACTCATCCTTTCCGACTATTTGTCTCCCACCAATGGGTCGATAATCGTAGACCTATGTGGGATAGCAGCTGGGGGCTAGGAAAGGATGTGATGGTGGTACTGGTGTGAGAAATACCAGGAATCCATTGTTAGGTGCTCCAGCCGCCGCAGTATAACTGAAAGATTGTTGAAAGCGGCGTTAAACCCCATTCAAACAAATCTAAGGCGGCATCCATTTTAAAGTTATAAAAAGCTCAAATAAATAAAGACCGACTTTGATTGGCTGTGTATCTCGTTCCAACGAGATAGTAATTCGTTTTCTTTCTTCTTTTCAATATATATATATATATATATATAAAGAAGAAGAAAAAAAAGAACAACGTAAATGTTTTGTGAGAGTTTTTTTTATTTATTTGTTTATTTTGTTTTGTTTAAGTCTAAATAAAAAAAGACGCAAGAATTTTTTCTTTAAATCATACATATATATTCTAAAAAGTTGTATAAAACAGAAAAATGTTTTTGGAGCTTGTAAAAAAAAAACACGCACATGTCACCTATATACCACCGTACATAGCCTTTAACCAACTTAGTCACGGGGACAACGTTTGGCGCCAATTGTAACAGAAAGAGAAATGCCTCAAGCTAATCCGAGAATCGAACCTGGACCTCTCGATTTTAGGGCGAGATTACATAATTATTTGTATTAGAGCAAGGTAATTTTTTTTTCACGAGTGGCAGAAAGAAGAAAGGTACAAAAAGTGACCTTTTACGAATAAAGGTTTCAAAAGCTTAATTAGCACATGAATTCCAAGACAAATTGATGACGTCAATTATGACCTTTGAACGTTAAATAGCGCTAAATAAACGAAATCGGGGTAAATCTATTCAATCAGTGACTGTGTTTTTATATTTTTGTTTGAATCGGGTTTACTGCCTCTTTTTATACTTCAGTCTTAACGCGGCGACTGGAGCACATAACGATATGCTCCTGCTATCTCTCACAACATTACTACCACAACATCTTTTTCCCGACCTACTTAGTTTTACGATAATTTACCCATTCGTGGGAGACAAATGTCGGAAAGGATGTGCCGCCATCGAGGATCGAACCCATGACACCCCATGATGGAAAATTGGGAGCAAGACACGTTTGAAATCACAAACAAAATAAGTCTTTTTTTTCAATAAATTGGTGCTTATAATCACATAATCATTATACCACAAAACAATTAAAAACAAATGAACGATAATGTGTTACAGAAGATAAAGGCAAGTCAGGGGCTCGAACAAGGGTAATCTCGCTATTCTGGGCTAGTGCTCAACCGACTCGCTTTATGTTATCTCTCATATCTCTGTTTTAGCTTTACCCGGGACACGCACGCCTGCTAACTTCGTCCTCGAATTTTAGAGCCCTAGTATTTTGAAATGCATTTACGTTTCCTTCTGCACACATAGCCGTTAAACCAACGCGGTCACGGGGACAACGTTTGGCGCCAAATGTAACAGAAAGAGAAAAGCCTTTGACCGATCCGAGACTCGAACCCTGGACCTCTAGTTTCCAGGCAGAGAACACATAATCATTTGTTTTTGAGTAATGAATTTTTTCACGAGTGGCAGAAAGAAGATAGGTACAAAGAGTGAATTTTTATGGATAAAGGTTTCAAAAGCTTAATTAGCACATGAATTCTGTGAAAAATTGGTGATGTCACTAGGATCTTTGAACGTTCAATAGCGCCAAAAAACGAAATCGGGGTAAATCTATTAACGTTGGGTTCCTGGTATTTCTCAAAACAGTACTACCGCAACATCTTTTCTGACCCTCCAGCTGCATGCCCCACTTAGGTTTGCGATCTTCTCTTCATTGATGGGAGACAAATGTCGGAAAGGATATTTGCCGTGATCTACCAAGAAATCTCAATAAAGTATCGAAAAAAATGCAGATAAGTTTTATTAAGAGATGAAGAGAATAGTTTTTGTTTTCATGGAGGTATGAACCGAAAAACTATTCACACTGTATGAATACGCGAAGAGGATTCATACATTGTGTGATTAGGTTTTTCGGTTCATACCTCCATGAAAACAAAAAATATTCTCTTCATTTCTTATAATTAAATGGCATCGAGCGAAAAAAGCAAAAACCCTACATCTTTTGATACCTTTTTGTATAGGACTATTTTGTGCGGAAGCATACAAAATCACTGCATGCTCAAAACTTTGTTCATGGAGGTATGAATTAAATTTTTCGACCAATCAGAACGCTCGTTTTTTATAGACGAAACTTAAATTTAAATTATTACACTATAAACTTAAATGGTGACAGACTAATTGACAATTTTTAGACTCTGTCATTTCTTTAACCCTTTCCTGTACAATCCTTTGTTTTTATATCCCTGTGTTTTATACATGGGGAAACATTGCGGAAAAAGAAGAAATTGCCCTATCAAGCAGTGTCTTCTTTTTCCCGATATTTTCCATCCCACTGAATGATCATTTTTGTATTAGAATAGGTCTATAGTAAAGAGTTTAAGCTATTACCTTTCAGATATTAATTATTCTTCCCATTCTTAATTATCAAATTGCATTAGCAGACGACATATTTCGAATATTTCAAACCCATTCACGTTCAGAAGAAATCGCTTCTCAATCTTTGCATGCGAATGCTTACTTTCCTAATTATGTTCCTTGGTATGTTATTATCATTGTCATTTAGTATCGTAAAAAGTCCGTCTGTAGAGAGCAATTACTGCATTTTGATTACTGTATAATATTCTCCGTAGTATCGATAACTCTAGGGACGGTATCCCAACAAATAGAGAAATGATCCAAAGAGTTTGTATTTAGAGTCTCTAAGGCAAGGACAATCAAGTTTATACAAGAAAATAAAATAGGTCGAGAAATGGACGTGCTAGGGGGATGGGGGCAAAGGAGTGGTGATACATTGGCTTACATAGTGACAACTTTGAAAATCTTTTTCTACCAAACCAAAAGACCTGCAGCTCTGATATTTGGAATTCAGCATCATCTGGTGGACCTCTATCAAGATTGTATAAATAGAGGCCCTACGGTCATAATTAGCCAGGTTCCGGACATCACAAGTTTTAAAAAGGGCTTATATTGTGAAAAAGTTAAAAATCTTCTTCTCCCAAAAGAAGGCCTAGATCTTTGATATTTGGTATATAGCATCATCTGGTGGCCCACCCTATCAAGATTGTATAAATAATGGCCCCAGATTCAAAATTAGCACATTCCCGGTCGTCACAGGTTTAACTTAGGCTTGTATAGTGAAAACTTTAAAAAGAAATCCTCTTCTCTAAAACAAAGAGGTCTAAGGCTTTGATATTTGGTATGTAGCATCATCATGTGGATCTCTATCAAAATTGTATAAATTATGGCCCCAGGGTCAGAATTAGCCCTTCCCAAGACGTCACAAGTGTAACTTAGGGTTGTTTAGTGAAAACTTTTAAAAAATCTTCTTCTCCCAAACCACAAGGCCTAAAGCTTTTATTTTGGTATAATCTTGTGGACTTTTATCTGTTTTTGCTCCATTTGGACTCAGGGACGATAAGGTTTTGATTAGATGCTGTTTTGTAAGAATATTTCTTGGATTGTATTAAAATGAAACATCCGTCAAATCAGGTCATTCGCAGCAGAGGCTTTTTTCCGAATTACGATGAAAATAAATTTCAGTCTGTCTTGTCTATCTTGTGAAACAACGGAGTTGTTTCGAACCCATTTGCAAAAACATAGTCACTAGTAGAAATTACCCCCCCCCCCCTTCGTATTCCTTGGAAGAATAAAGCATCCGGGCCGTCGGAAAAATTTTTATACATATTTTTCCTGTAAAAGACAATTTAGGACAAATAAGTTGAATGGCAGATTGATCGAATCATCCATTTGGTCTGGAAGTACTACAAGGCTCTATATGAGGGTTAACACTTCTTTTGTAAAGTTATCTTTTAAACTGACTCGAAACGCCATTAGGTAGTGTAAACTAAGATCAGCACCTGCCGAAGCACACAACATGTTCTTTCTTAATGATCAAAATTATATTTTGATGTTTTGTTGATGTTCGATGTGTTGTTGTTGTTGTTCTTTTGTTGTTACTGTTGTTGTTGTTGTGATTGTTGTTGAACTGGGGAATGAAAAGGTTCGAGAATAAAGTAATCTGATATTTATCGCATAACAATTCACAATTTTGCAGCATTTCGTCGTTGCGCGAGCAAAGTGTCGAAAGTTGTACTTTATTAGCTCGATAATTAGCTTGCGCACCGACGATTTGAGCCTCTGTGTGACTTTTCAAGAAACTTGGAGAAGCGCAGAGACTGGGCATCCTGGAAATGAACACAGTGATTTCAGAACATCCGTGCCGCCGTCACAGCGCAGCTGGTGGCGCGTCAAACTCCTAATCTTAAATCATGGGATGTCATGGGCTCGATCTCCGGCGACGGCACATATCCTTTCCGACATTTGTCTCTCACTAATTGGGGATAATCGTAAGCCTAACTTGGATAGCAGCTTGAGGCTAGGAAAGGATGTAGTTGTAGTACTGGTGTGAGAAATACCAGTGATCCATTGTTAGGTGCTCCAGCCGCCACGATATGACTGAAATACTGTTAAAAGTGGCGTTAAACCAAATTCAATCAATCAATCAATTCAGAACATCCGCCGATTAACTATAACATTTTAGTCATTAGCTTTCAACAAATCTCATAGTGAAGGCTATGAACACACCGGGCAAAATTTGTTTTGTTTTGTTTTGTTTGTTTGTAAGCATTTCCAATCGTTTATGTCCAATGGTCGAATTACTTTGCCAATATCCACTGAGCTCCAACAGGAATTTAAAGTTCGACATAAACGAAAAAGTAACAAAAAAGGCGAATGGTTGACCTAAACGTCAAAATTACAGGCTGTAGTTACGCTGTTTAAGTCCCCACACCAAAGAAAAAACTTCACATAAATGTCAGCCAATGTTTGAGTTCAAAGTTCACTTCCTGTCTAAATGAATGATTTAATTGGTCGATATGTTCCTTCATGCGGGACTCATCAACACTGCATGAAACATTATATAATCTAAAATTTACTTATCTTGAGGATCTCTTTCATTTGTTTCTGAAACATAGCCAATAATCAAATTTTTACGCTAATTAACACATACAGTACATTTTATGAACAGGCTCCCAACGGAAGGCGACTGGATTAAAGAGACCATGTCGACCTCATTACACGTTGCCTAGCAAAGAAGATTCTTTTAAAATCCATAACAGATCGATTGTAAAATTTTGATATAATCTATATTTGTATACATTACATATTCTGTCATATTTGGAATTTGTGAAAACAGACTTTGTTGTTACGGAACAAAGAAGCTAAAACGTGTTAAATTGATTATTTATACTTTTTACAGTCAACCTAAAAAGAAGAGTGAAAGCGATTTGACCAATTCTGAACAAGTTTCTAATGCACAAAAATTGCCAGGAGACAAAAGTCCATTGCCTAATCTGGGAGAAAAAGATCATCAAAAGCAAAAAAGGGATAATATGAAAGCAAGAGAAATCCGAGGATTATCCGCTAATATGGAAAATGAGCTTGATATGACCCCTCCAATAGAAAAGGGAAGAAAACTGCCGCCTATACCGTCTGGCCTTCAAAATGTGATAGATGAATATAGTGAACAACATGAGACTGAATCACCCGTCTCACCAAAACATAAAAAGTCGAAGTCAAAAAGGAAGAAAAAAGACCATTCTGAACCCGACAGTACATCTCAAGCATTAGAAATATAATAGCATTCCTTTGGATTAAACGGTTATGAAAACACCGGAAAACAAACATGAATACATTCCTGATTGCAATTACAATCGACGGGTCGCTGGTCTTGCCAAAACGCACCCCATCCCCCACCCCCTGATAATGTAGTTACGCTCAGTTTCCATATGTCTGCTTTCAAAATTCATTTTCTGTCTTAAGCCACTCGTGTTTTTTTTGTGTTTTTTTTTCAAAATTTGAGACTCGTCAAAATTCAAAGAAGTTGCAGACGAAAATTAAAAGTGAAAGCAAGTTGAAAAGTTATCAACATACTCGGTAGAAAATATTGTGAGAAAAAGAAGAAATTGCTTGTTAAAAGCAACTTTTTTTCTGTTTCCACGATGTTTTTTTTTTTTGTTGTTGTTGTTTTTTTCCTAGTATAAAATCAGGGAGATTTAAGAAAAAAGGATTAACCCTTGTCATGCTGTATAAATCACCTTACTGAAATGCTGTCAAATCAAAGGGCTGAAAGCACTGATAGAACTTTTTGTTAAAAAATCAATATTTCTTTAAGAAATCAACTTCATAAACAACTCTTGTAGGGAAAGTACAAGCAGGAGATGTAGACTAAGATCAGCCTGCACAAAAGTGCAGTCTGATCTTAGTCTACTCCTCCAGCCAAAACCGGAATATTCCGGGATCAGCATGACAAGGGTTAATGATTTGATTGGTATATCGATATTTTTTTTAAGAAGGGGAGCGATCCGTCAACACACCGAATGACCTTCGACAGGAATGCTTGACATAAATGTCGGATTTTACCATTCACTTCCTGTCTAAACTCATGATTTGATTGGTCAATCGATGTTTTGATTGATAGCGGAGATTCGTCAATGACTGGTTATCAAACTATCAAACTTTCATATTTTGGCCTTGTATATTATCACAACTTCAGATAATTCGTTAAAGCAGATACCTTTAAAAGATTGGAACTCAGTAGCCGTGGCCAGCGATCCGTCAGTTAATATATTATGGTTGACCTGAAGTACTTCTACCTGCTTGAAAACGGTCACTTATGTAATTCTTATCTATGGTCACCAAAAATAAGCCCTATTGGCTTGTTTTCCTATATGCAACGGAGGTTTTCCTTCTTTTTACTTGTTGATAATTCTTATTGTTAAATACTTTGATTGTGATACCGTCCAACAGAATATCTTACAGTTTTAGCTCTATGATGAATTCTTGAAGCACTGCTTGTCTTGGCGTCGTCTGCTTCTGTGTCTATCTCTCTAGCAACAATTTAGACATTTAAGAGATGAAGAGATTTTTTTTCACGGAGGTTTGAAACGAAAGAAATAATAGGACTGTATGAATACGCGAAGCGGATCCATACAATTGTGTGATTAGTATTTTCGCTTCATACTTCCATGAAAACGAAAAGAAAAATCTTCATTCGTATAAATCAATGATATCAAGCAAAAAAGCAAATATTTTACAAATTTAGATACATTTTTGTGTGCAAACAAACAAATGGCTGCATGCTCAAAATTTTGTCTATGGAGGTATGAATGATTTTTTTCGGCCAATCAGAACGCTCGTTTTTGATAAACGAAACTAACGATTGAATCATTTTACAATAATCAATTAATCACGTCCACACCCGAGAAGCGTGCCCCTAAACAGTCCTGGTGCTATGAAATGATATGACAAAGACGTTTTGCTGTCCTTTATTTTGGTGAAAAAAATGACCGGACTTTCTAAAAAAGTAAAGTTGAATTGTTACAGTTTTACAGTATGTCATAAAATTACGTAAAGGATATAAGAAAAACTATTCATTTCTATGTGACCATGATATGATAACATTCAAACTGATTTTGTTATCCCATTTTTGATGTATAGCCGTTCTTTTCAGTTTGAAATTAGTCTCATTTTCATCGAGATAAGTAGCGTGCATGCTCTTTTAACTAATTTAATTCATTTTGAAACATTTTGTATTGTGTTTTATCTTATTTATCAACATCGACACACTTTAATTGCATTCGAGTGGGGCTGCAGAATCCTGAGTGGCTCGATGATAATGGTTGGGGACTAATATAAGAGAGGTCGAGGGTTGCAGGTTCGAGCACAACTACTTGTCATGTGGGTGTGTCCTTCAGCAAGGTATTCAGAGCCGAGGACTAGAATTTGTGATACATAGGAAGCATATGAATGAGTTAACTTCGGGGCTTAGCAACCCAACCCCAACCCCATTTCGTCAGTTAATCAAATTACTTTTTTGTTGTTGTTTTTTCCTGTGACAATTTTTTTTTTTTTTTTTTTTTTTTTTAATTTCGTAAAAAACTTTGGATAAATATGAAGATAGTCTAAAGAGACGTCGGAAAATATACTTTATATATATATATAATATATATTTAGAGACACAAATTCAGATGGAAGGTTAGGCAAGTTGTCCCGGATAACCTATCTGAATGGTCACATATACTGCTCTGATGGAATACGACATGTGATGTTAGGTGATTGACCAATCGCGGCTGTCAACCAAATAACCAGACGACCAATGAAATCTTTCATTGAGACCAGAAATGAGTTTTGATCACCGGCATTGGCCGCCATTTTTGTTAACCTTTTTTGTTGTTTTGGCGACTTAAACATCGTAAGTACAGCTTATTCAAGCTAAAGTTACGACGTTTAGGTCGTGGACAAATTATACTACTTTCTTGTTAAATGCTATTGGCCATAGATATTTCAGAATAATGCCGTTTTAAATCGAAGCGGGACTACCTGTCGGAGTCAATGGGCGGGGCCAGCGATTGGTCAATTAAAGAAGCTTGGCACCACCAAGTAAAACAAGGTGTTTTATTTTTCTGTGATACAGATTTGCATTTACCTTTCAATTTTCTTAAAGAAGTGCATATATTCATCTTTCTTTTTTACTTCTTCTTCCCTTTTCCTTAACGAAATGTATAGTTACTTATCATTTGTTCTAATATAAAACTTGGAAGATATATAGATTTAACAGAAATAGTTATACTTTCAGGGAAAGGGAATAGGGTGAAAAATTAAATCTATAAGATTGTCTATTTCCTTATTCGATTGTCGATGGAACTATTCGGAAAATTTGAGCCTTGATAATTGCTACACACATACCTCTATGCGCATTTTCAATGGAATATTTTTTAGATGCAGTCAAAATCTATTTTCACTAGTACCTGAAAGAGTGTTTTAAAATATTTGAATTGACTGCGTTATTTTTATTTGTGATTGATGTAATCTTTGCGACAATTAAAAGATTGTGTGATTTTTTTCTTTAACATTAAGAAGTATTTTTATTCATGTACACTGTTTACTGTATACAATAGCTTGTCATAAGTCAATTTATCTGCTTGCAGTAAGAGAGACATAGTTGTAAATCGTCGTTTGGCAAGCAAAATGTAAAATAAAGCTGTAGTTACTACACTTTGCTCGCGAACAGACGGATTGAGACAAGACTGTGTATGTGCGTTAGTGATATAGTTCGTCCGTTTGTCCGATTTTGTCAAGGCCTTAATTGACCAATCTTTCGCCCCGCGAGCTTATTCCTTTAGCACGCCTACTGACTCCAACAGAAAGTCCCCCTTCGATTTTAAACGGCGTTATTTTGCAGAATTTATGGCAAGTAGCATAAAACAAAAAAAGTAGAATGGTTGGCTGGTGAACTTAACGTCGTATCTACAGATTGTACAAGCTGTAGTTACGACGTTTTAGTTGCCAAACAAAAAAAAATACACAAAAGACGGCCAATGTCGGAGTTTAAATGTCAATTCCGAGCTGAGTGAATGATTTGATTAGTCGACATATTCCTTGCTTGACATCCTCGATTGGTCAATTCCTTTCATGCATGAATTGATTTTAGAAAACCCTGGTCCAATTGTTATCCGCCATGAGTAGATGTGCCATCTGGTGCAAATTTTCAGATAGCTCCAAGGCCAAGTTCATAGCCCAAGGTTAAACCTTTAACGTGAGCTTGTCCAGAACATATCTCCTACATTTTGTGCATGAGTTTCAGAACAATTTAGGGAAACTGTTCTTCGCCTTGAGTCGATGCGTCTTTTGAACCAGGTTCTAACATAGCTCCAGGATCAAGATCGTAGCACAATGTCAATATTCGGCGGTTCGAGTTGATGACCCGTGACAACCTTCCCGTCCAAGGTTATTTTCTACTGAATTATGTCATTCATTTAGATTATACTATTATACACAGTGAAATTGTACAGCTTCTCTACGACAGCGTGTGGGATTTTACAAGCATTAAGATTTTTAACTTGTCACTCTCCAGATGTCAAAAAGTTATGGGAAGATTAGGGAATGGCGAGAATGGTACCTTCATATATATGAAAATCAATAATTTTAAGAAGAAATGGAATATAATGCATATGATTACGTTTTATTATTATAATTGACTTTGGTAGCATAAACAGGCATGCTTCGCAACGAACACGGCGTTATGAATTAACCTTTGTCATGCTGAACCCGGAATATTCCGGTTTGGACAGGAGGTGAAGACTAAGATCAGCCTGCACATAAGTGCAGTCTGATCTTAGTCTACACCTCATGTTTGTACTTTTCTTGCCAGAATTGTTCATGAAATTAATTTTCAAAAGAAATATTGATTAATGAACAAAAAAAACTACCAGTGCTTTCAGCACTTTGATTTTAATACAATTTCGATATGTATTTTATTCAGCATGACAAAAGTTAATACTCTCAAATTACATTTTTTTATGTTATTAAATAAGAATTTAATCATAGCTCCGTGTATTGCATTTTCTGCCTTCTGATTGGCTGAAATATTCGCTTCATACCTCCTTGACAAAAAATGAGCGCGTGTCAATTTCGTCTGCATGCGCATAAGGGTAAAATCTTAAAAATGTTTAAAAGTGGTTGCTTATATCAAATTACAAAAAGGGAACTTTATTTTTTGTTGTGATGGGGATATGCAGATCTTTTTTGTATTTTTTCCCTAATATATCCGTGTAGGACACTTGATCTCTTAACCCATTCCAACACAACAAAATTTTAAACTGGTCCAAATTGAAAGAAGCTGCAGACGACAATTTCAAGTTGATGGAATTTTAATTCTTTTCGTTGTTTTAGATAGAAAACATTGGGGACAATGAAGAAATTGCTTGGTACAAGCAATTTCTTTATTTTCCACAATGTTTTCAAAAGCTTTTTTATAGAGGGGCGTAAAAAGGAGGGACTGTGTGGGAATGGGTTAAATACAAACTGTTGTAGAGAAGCTTTAAATGATGTTTTATTGATTAATTAAAATGTACGCCTTACATAATTTATACATTATGTTCTTTACAATTTCATAATTACTATTATTACGTTTTGTATCCATGTCTAAGCATTGTTTCGTGTTTATTTTATTTTCTAAATGTCTAGAAAAAATAAACGGATCGATGGCCAGGCCCACTGAGCTCCAAGGGAAGTTTCACTTAGATAAAAAACTTCGTTATTTTGCAAACATGTAACATAAAAGTCTAATATATTGTTGGTTTCCTAAACGTTGTAAATGCAGCTTTAATAAGCTGTAGTTTCGGCGTTTAAGTCACCAAACCAACAAAAAATATTTCACATAAATGGCGGACAATGGCGGTCTTTATCCGGTCTTAATGATTTTCATTGGCTGATTGATTCCTTGATTGACAATCACGATAGGTCATTATCCAGACATTGAAGAATACATTCATGCACAAAAAATCCACGTTAGGAATATTTATCATATGATTAAAATAATCAAGAAATTAATGACATTGTACATATATGATTAGTCGTTGTGTGTATAAATCAATTTGTGTTTTTTTATTTATTTGTGAATGATTTAGTAGAAATGAAATATTGTTACAAATGTGTATTTAATTAAAAATGTTTACAATTTTCCGCTATGTATTTTCCTAATAAGCGGTACATTTAATGTTTACAAGGCTTAATCTCAAAAACTATATTATTTCTAAGGTATTTGATCTTAGGACAACTCATTATATACCAAAGTATTTCGCTTTTAATGTTGAAACTGTTCATAAGGAAAGAATTCTGCAAAGAGATCGGTCCGGCAAGAAAAGAAATGTATGTCCATGTAGCCAATTCGAATCAAATTCGGCAGAAATGTTCCTTAATTGACCCTGTATAAAAATAGCTAACCGAAATTAAATCCGTTTCAACTTCTGGTTGCCATGGCATCAAAAGTGAATATTTTGATATAATCTTTAAAAATCTTCTCTTCCTGATCTAAAAGGCGTAGAGCCTTGATATTTTGCATGAAATTTCAGTCTCTTGACCACTTTCAAAGTTGCTAAAATCGGTATGCTCGGGTCCCCAGGGTCGGAGCTTTAGGGGGGGGGGGGGTAGTCCTTAGTTGAGATGAAGAAAGAATTTTGAATGAAATCACCTCCCAAATTTTTTTTACCAATCTAAACCAAATTTGGCATAAATGCTCCTAAGATGGTCGTCTTTCACAGTAGCTTAATTTATAGAAATCTAGTGGATGAACTCTGGTTGCCATGGCAATGGAAGTTAAATATTTAAGATTCTTCTTCAGTCTTGACCCTGTTTGCCTTCAGGCTTGATATTAAGCATGGAGCATCAATTCATTGACTTCTTGCATATTTCTAAAACTATTACCCATGGATCCAAAGGGAGGGAGAAGTGTTCTCCTTTCTTATTAGTCCTAAAGCCTTTCAATTTGCCATTAAGACTTTAAGATCCCCAGTTACAGAGCCTATATATGTATGAAGTATGGTCAGGCCCACTTGTAACATAATCCTTACCATACATTAATTAGAATGTTGAAAGAAAAAGATCCATTATCTCAGGTGAGACCCCAATGGCCAACGACCCTCTTGTTTGTTACATGCTTCTTGCCATAAATGTTGCAAATTAACGCCATTTAGCACGATTTTTAAAGGACACCTTCTCCCAAACCTCTTGGCGAAATCGAATCAAATTTGATAGTATGGCTGGGATACTGCACACTGCTGAGTGTGGCGTTACACACCGTAAAAAAGTAGTTTTTGCAAAGTAAATATTGGGCTTTGGTGAGCGCATATTTCATAACTTTCCTAACGTATACGATCAATCAGCTTGAACTTCTACAGATCTTCACTTTTTTTACTATAATGCTCAAGAAAACTTGATTTTGGGTTTACCTCGTCTTATTTTTAGCTCACCTGAGCACAACGTGCTCAAAGTGAGCTTTTGTGATCGTTGAATATCTGTCGTCCGACATGCGTCGTGAGTCGTGCGGCGTCAAAAATTGAAGTGTTTTTCACTCTAGAGGCCACAGTTTTGACTCAATCTTCATGAAACTTGGTCAGAATAATTGTTTGATCATGAGGATGAACCCTATTGATTATGGGAGGGTTCTATTTGAAACACAGGGAAAGGGGCCTTAATGAAAATTTCTTTGTTTACACTCTAGAGGCGACAATTTTGTCTCAATCTTCATGAAACTTGGTCAGCATAATCGTTACGTCATAAGGATTAACCCTATTGATTATGGGAAAGTTCTATTTGAAAACACAGGAAGAGGGGCCTTAATGACAATTTCTTTGTTTAAAGTCTAGAGGCCACAATTTAGGCTCACTAGGCCAGAATAATTATTAGGGCGTGAGGATGAAGCCTATTGATTATGGAAAGGTTCTTTTGGAAAACACAGGAAAAGGGGCCTTAATGACAATTTTTTCGTTTAAACTCTAGAGACCACAATTTTGGCTCAATTTTCATGAAAATTGGCCATAATAATTTTTTAGTCCCAAGGATGTACCGTATTGATTATAGGCAGGTACTTTTGGAAAACACAGGAAAAGGGGCCTCAATGACAATGTCTTTGTTAATGCTCTAGAGGTCGTCATTTTGGCACAATTGTCATGTTACTTGGTCAGGATACTTGTAAGGTCATAAAGATGAACCTTATAGGATAACACAGGAAAAGGGACCATAATGACAATTTCTTTGTTTACAATATAGAAGTCACAGTTTTGCCTCTATCTTCATGAAACTGGTTGAAGTTATTTGTCTCTAATTGCATTTTTTAAACAGCAGACAGTTCAGGTGAGCGATCTAGGACCATTATGGTCCTTTTGTGTGTGTGTGTGTGTGTGTTGTTTTTTTTTTTGTTTGTTTTTTTTTTTGTTTGTTTTTTTTTTTTCTATTTTCTTTTTTTTTATATTTTTGATTGATTGTTTTATTGATTAATTGATTGACCGGTATATTGATTGATTGATTGATTGATTGACTGTGATTGATTGATTGATTGATTGAATAATTGAAGGGGCTAAACGCAACTTTTAACGGTATTTCAGTCATATTGCGGAGGCTGGAGGATCTAACCATGGATTTCTGGTATTTCTCACATCAGTATTACCACTTCATCCTATCCGAGCCTCCAGCTGCTCATCCCGCATAGGTTTACTTTTATCCACCAATTGGTGAAAGACAAATGTCGGCAATGATATTTGTCACAACCGAGAATCGAACCCTGGACCTCATGAATGATAGTCAGGCGCGCTACCAACTGCGTTATGGCAACGGCGCTTCTAATAAGAGGTACAGAGCATGGTATTCAAAGAGGTAGTTATTTTTATTTGACGGGTGTTTTTTTAAACCCTTTACTTTTTTCGAATTGAAATGTTCCGAAATGTGTCCTATTTTTGATAGACCAATAATCAGATTTGACAATCTGATATATGTAGAAAGAGTCGTGTTTGAAATTCCCGCGTTGGTATCGTTTGTCGTTTGTATCATACATTAAAAAAGAAGAATAGGTTAATGGTTAACTATTCGATTCATTTAAGTTAGTGAAATGTTATGAGTGGTTTTCCTTTTATTGCAATTGTTAAAATTACTATGTCCGTGTATTCTCTTTGTATTATTCAAAGCGGCTCTTGAACAGGTTTTCGTGAACATCTGATATAGGAAAATTATCTGCTTTTCAAATAGTTATTAATGCATGAATAAGGCACTTTTCTGTACGATCGACAGATAACGTTTTTATCCGACCGATTTCGGTTCAATTCGGGGTGTACTTGGTTTTCTTTTTTGTTGTTGTTGTTGTTTGTTCGTTACGCCAAACATTTTAGCTTCTTTCTTTTTTTTAAAGGTATGAATAGCCATTTTGACTACAATTTCAACTTAATCCCCTTCTTTCAATTTTCTGAAAGCATTACAATTAGACATTTGGAGATTGAGAGCATTTTTTTTCTTCCATAATATGTGCAAGAGCCGCTTTAATTTCGTACAGCTAATAATCATTAAAATTAGTATTTCGTCCAAACTGTTTTTACTTCTTTCTTTTTTCCAAACGAGCAATTTAAGTCACTTCTCGAAGACGTACATAAGGCTTAAAAAAATAGTTTGATAACATACAGCAATGTCATAAAATGGTACTCAATGAAAAAGGCCTTTAACCGATTACCCTGTCTCACAATGTGTCTTTTTGCTTTTTTACATATCAAAGCACCCATATACCCTTTCTTCGAGATTTGTTCTAACTTTTTCCATGTTCATTTATTCGCATGCACTTCAATTTGCATCATATTATTTTTTTATCAGATAAACTTAGTGTGTCAGGTAGATTTCCACGAAACCGCTTACCCCAGGTCTGCGTGGCGCAACTAACAGATAACTAGCCACGCCCATTGAAGTCTGACAGGGAAGTTTGACTGAAATACCAGCTTACATTAGTTTGTATGATATAATATGGCCAGCGCAAGAAACAGAAAAGGCAATCGTTTGTTAGTAGGTCAGTGGAGTTAGGAGGTCAGTGGGCGTGGCTAGCGGTCCGTCAATTCTTCAAATTTATCATACTCTTAGTACATTCAATCTTACTCGAGCGACCACCTCTATTAAGCGACCACTTTCATTAAGCTACCACAATCGAAATCCCATTTACAAAATCATAGCTCACATAAGAAGAGGTCGTGTTTGCTAAACGCGTTTCATAATCAAATCCAATGTTGTTGGAACTCGTTAGAATTGTTTCAATGAGACGATTCTAATAAGTCCAAACAACCAAGGATTTAGCGAGAATTGATTAAAAGTTTTTGTATGCAATCGAATCAATCCTTCATATATATCACAGAAATGTGTTTAAGCAATCATTTTCTTAAGCGACCACTTTTTAGTCGTCCCATGAGTGGTCGCTTAATACAAGATTTACTGTATAACCTAGTGCACAGCTGTATAAGCCGAGGCTTATCAACTCAGTTGGGAAGGCGCTGTGCTTTCAATCCTAAGTCGTTTATTCAAACCCATGCACGGGCAACATTTCTACCAACATTTGACCAAAGTAATCGCTACATTTGTCTTTCACCATTCGGCAAATGATTAGTAGAGCGACTAAATGGGATGAGCAGCTTGTTACTCTGATCTAATTTTATGATTTTAGACTGTTCTAAATTGAAAGGAGTTGCGGACGACAATCTAAAGTCTAACATTATTTGGACGTTTTGGATAGAAAACATTGTCAAAAATGAAATAATTGCTTGTAACAAGCAACATCTTCATTTTCCACAATGTTTTTCAAAGCCTTTTTGCTTGGAGCGTCTAAAAGCGTCTTAAATCCCAGACAACCAGTCATTCAACAAATAAATGACCAGGAAGATATTTAGTGCTTCTATATTGAGATGTTTTTTCAATTCATAGCAAAAAGGCTAAAACCCTTATTCAAGTCTTTCAACCAATGGAGCCGCCGTCGGTAGCGCACCAAACTCCCAATCTTCAACTATGGAATGTCATGAGTTCGATCCTGGGCGACGGCACATATCCTTTCCAACATTTGTCTCTCACCAATGGGTGGATAATCGTTAACCTAAGTGGGATAGCAGCTGGAGGCTAGGAAAGGATGTAGTGGTAGTACTGGTGTGAGAAATACCAGAAACCATTGATAGGTGCTCAAGCCGCCGCGGTATGACTGAAATACTGTTAAAAGTGGCGTTAAACCCCATTCAATCAAAAAATCAATCTTTCAACCAATAAATTAAACAGTAGATGGCCGCGGCTATGGCGTGGATGTAGCGCACAGGACACTTGGTAAGCGTCAGCGATTATTCTTTCCGACCTTAGTCTCCCACCAGTGGATGGCAAATCGTATTACTATGTGGGATGAATAGCTGGAGTCCCGGAGAGGATGTAGAGGTAGTACTGCTGTGAGAAATACCAGGAATCCACGGTTAGATGCTCCAGCCGCCGCGATATGACTGAAATATTGTTAAAAGTGGCATTAAACCCCTTTCAATCAATCAATCTAAATGGTAGATGTGTGTTTTACCTTTTAAGGTAAAATGCTGGCTAGACAAATGACCGGGAATTCCAAGTCTTTTCAGTGGTAAAACTGGGTCACTTCCTGGTCGATATTGAAGAATATCGGGTTCGTAATAAACAGGCCTTGGTTAAAAATATTTTAACAATAAACATTTATCCTACCAGACTTGTTTGAAAAGGAAGATCAAAATTTCTAAAGAACATTTATTTCTATCGAAAAGTATGTGTTACATAACTTTATGAGTAAAGATTCGCAATGCTTCGACTATTGCCTTTTACTCCTTGTCATGCTGAACCCGGAATATTCCTGTTTTGGCAGGAGGTGTAAATCACTTATGTGCAGTCTGATCTTGGTCTACACCTCCTGCTTGTCCCCTTAAGTTGCTTAAATCAATTTTCTAAAGAAATATTGACCCTTACAAGACCTTCCAGTACTGTCAGTCTTTTGATTTTAAAGTAATTCTGTATAGGATTTTAATTAGCATGACAAGGGTTTAGAAAGTCAGTTAAGACGATAGATGATGGAGGTTCAAATGACGGATCGCAAATCGGAGGACGAAAGTGTACTTCCGGTCTAAAAGAATAATTTGATTGCTAGATCGAATTTTTTCATGTTTGAGTGCTTAATTGTTTTACAGTGGTGATCTTTCAATTTCCTCTTTTTTTTACTTTAATAGAGATAATCTCCTCAAACTTTAAAGTCAAACTCATTTAGCCCATTCCCTCAAAAAGACATATTTTGCCACCCCTCAAGAAAAAAAAATGATAAAACATCATGCTTGAACGAGGCAATTTCTTCATTTTCCACAATGTTTTCTACCATGAAAGTAGAAAAATTCTAAGGTTTCATAATTTTTAAATTGTCGTCTACAATTCCTTTCAATTTGGATCAGTCTACTATTTTGTCGTGTGGAAATGGGTTAAAGGGCCGCTGATCTAATTGAAAGATCACCACACTTTCCACGTAGACCGATAGTAAACTTTAAACTTAGCCTTTAATGCTCTTCTTTTTTGTGGGTTGGAGGAATTTAGCATCGAAACAGGCTGTTTTTACTAAATCCATAGGTCGCCAACCAACGATCTTTTTATTACTATTCTTTTAAATATATGACCACCAATTTGAAATATAAGTTTTGTTATAACCACAATCGAACTGATATGTCGGAGTTCAGTGAGCGTGGCCAGCGATCCGTCCTTTACAATAACTTTGAACTGATGTCTTTCAATTTGGATTCATCTTATATTAACCAATTCCCACACGGTGACGCTTTGGACGCCTCTCAAGAAAAACTATCTGAGAAAACATAATGTTTTGTTTGTTTGTTTGAATGGGGTTTTACGCCGCTTTCAACAATCTTTCAGTTATATCGCGGCGGCTGGAGCACCTAACAATGGAATCCTGGTATTTCTCACACCAGTACTGCCATTACATCCTTTCCTAGCCTCCAGCTGCTATCCCACATAGGTCTACGATTATCAACCCATTGGTGAGAGACAAATAGTCGGAAGGACGAGTGCCGCCGTCGGAGATCGAACCCGGAACCTCTAGATTGACAGTCCGACGCGCTACCAACTGCGCTATGACGGCGGCTAAAACATAATGTAAAATGGAGAAATTGCTTGACAAGGACTTTCTTTATTTTACATAATATTCTCTACCCAGAAAGTTGAAAAAAAAATCTCAAATTTCAAAACTTTTAAATGTCGTCTGCAACTCCTTTCGATTTGGACCAGTCTAGAATTTTCTTGTGTGGTAATGAGAATACACCTTACCTGTTCAGACAGTAATTTTCTGTGAGCAACCAATGCCCCGTTAATACAGCTTTATTACAGCTGCGGTTGAGAGATATACTGCTCGACAACCGCAGACATTTAGTTTTAGCTAGCAGAGAGTAAGCTTAAGTTAACAGACAAAATTTATTTTGAGGTCTTCTCAAAGGTCAACAAGTGCAAACTGCAACTGGAGGCTTAACCACCAATTTTATGGAATGCGTACGCCATAAAAATTAGTTCTTATATATTTCAGGGATATTGTAAAATCTATTCAAAATGTAAAAAAACTCTGTTTAAAGCATGCTATATAACCCATTCCCACTCATTTCCTCTCAAGAAAAAAACTTTAAAAACTATTGTGGACATTGAAGAAAACAAGCAATTTATGTTTTCTACCCAACAAGGGAAAGGTTTTATAAATTCAACTATGCTTTGCTTTCTTACAGTACTTTCAGTACTGTGGAGAGTAGATCTTCATTTGTAAAACCCAAACAAAGATAAAGCACAATTCCTTGAATAACAAGATAAATGTTGCGATACGGTATTCCAATACGCTGGTAATTGCAGAGTGACTATGATATCTTAAATACTATATCACCGGTGGACGGCAAAAATAACGTATATCCAGGTTGAATAAAGCTGTATTTACGATATTTTGGTCGACATTTGTTTACAGTAATTGCGTTATTTTGTAAACATGGACATAAAATATCGAAACATAATATGTGGCCTTTGTTTAAATCAGGCCAAGCATTCTCTGATTGACTAGAGTCGGCAATTATACGGTTTAACCCATTCCCACACAATGCCAATTGCTGACGCCCCGTAAAATATTGTTATGGAAAACTTTGTAAGAAAAGGTGAGCTTGCTTGCAAAAGGCAATTTCCCCTTTTCATATAATGTTTTTCTCCTTTTTTGCATTTATTTCCAAATCTTCATTCGATTTGAAATGTCATCTGTTACTTCTGTTAATTTGGACCAGTTATCTGGAAATGGCTTAAAATGACTCCTTTTACGGGTAAAAATTGTGTATGACCAGTAAGGCGAAAAGGGGCCTTCTTCGAATCGCGATGAATATCGACGGTGGTAAGGCTAGCTGTGATGATCTTCGAAGATCTTTATAACATTTCATTTTGTGTAGATTGTTGAATCTAGAATGGTCATTTCACCTTTCTTCCCAAACAGTGCATTTTTTTCAGCACTATTTCTTATAGACCTCTTCTGGATTCGATCTTTTTCGAATATTTCTTTCGCGGGGTTTCCAGTAGGTCCCTTTTCGTGAAATGGACGACATATCCATAATTGACGTTTCGTTCAGACCGGGAATGAACTTTGGACTTTGACTTTTTTGTTAAGGAGTTTTGTTGCTCCGGCGACTTAAACGTCGTAACTACAGATTATTCAAGTTGTAGTTATGACGTTTAGGTCGCCAACCAAAGATTTGCCTTCTATTTTATGTCCCTAGCCGTTTATAAAGTACTGTCCTTTCGTTGCCTTCGGTGAACTACCATGTCGATGGTCTGTGGACCTCCCTGTATTCAAGCTGTAGTTACGAGCTTTCTTGTCACCGACCGATTATACATATATACACTTATACTAAACAAAAAAACAAAAAAACAAAAAACGGACGGACGCTGTGCTATCAGCTATTTTGAACCCTTGACCAGGTTATTAAGATAAGGACATGGTGAAAGAAGTTACAGACGACATTTCAAAGCGGATGTTTTAATAAAACTTGATTATAATATCGCGTTAAATATTGTTAGAAAATGAGAATTGTGTTTGTTAGGAGCAACCCCTTTTCCTTTTCTACAACGCTCTCCTAAGTATTAATCTTATGTGGCGTCATAAGTATCATAAGTTAATGTGTTTTTTTTTCGCATCAACTTTATAGGCGATCTATATGAGCGATGCTTGACAGTTCTACAAGCTCTTTCACTTCCGCGTGACACTGTATTTTTCGTCTGCAATGAAGGCTACATGAATCTGCATGTGGGTGTAATAAGATCTATATGGTAAATAGAGAGCGTTACTAGGCAACGTTTTGGATTAGATTACAGTTACTACAACGTTACAGGACGAAGTTATTCGAAAATTTCGAGTTTTCCGCCATCATTGTGCAACACTTTAACCCTTTCCCGTTTTCAAAATTTTAGACTGCTCTAATTTGAAAGAAGTTGCAGGCGACAATTAAAAGTGGGTGCAATTTGGAAAGAAAGTAAACTACTGGTTAGAAAATATTTTTGGAAAAGAAGAAATTGCTTGTTACAAGCAATTTCTTCTTTTTCCACAATGTTTTCTCAAGTATAAGATCACAAGGACGTAAAAACAAGGGATTGTGAGGAAACAGTTAAACATGCGCAAACGGTCCTTTTATACATCAATTTCGGTTTCTATTCATTGAAACAGTCAACTAATCTTGTCAAATCTAAGGGAATTCGCGGCGAGGGTTTAGCCGAAACAAATGTGCGGGTCTGATCGACAGCCTATGTTCAGAAGTGAGACTAATTATTCCATTGGAAAAGTTAATGACGCAATGAAACCGCCGATATTCAGATACTTCTGATTAAAGAGTAAAAGAAAACCATAGTCTTTCATCATTTGCTTCGGTTAAAGAACATTTTTTGTTGTTCTTATTTGACCGGGGGAATAAAAGGGTACAAGAATTAGTGATAAGATAACTTTTTTTTCTTCAACGACAAGAGAAATGTTTGCGTCGACAGGGCATGTAATCAATGTGCAAACACTTGCAGGTGCCCTATCTACTAGACAGTTATTGATTGAGGGCACTGTAAAATTATAGAGCAAAACATAAAACATAAATTTAAGTAAATTGATATTCTATTATCTATGCCATATCAAAACCAAATTCCTGCATCCATTTGATGTCTCGGTTAGACCGTAAATAAGGCGAGCATTTGATGCCTTGAACTTGGTTAGTTTGGCGTTAAACCGGTTCCACATTATGATGGTTAGGTGACATTCACCACAGGGACTAGTCATAATTCAAATTTTATGCTAGATACGTAAATACTTACCCATCGAATTTCAATAGTGACTAGTACCCGTGATATTCAACTGCAGAGAACTATAGACAAAGCTCCTAGCCTGTCCCTCTACAGACGGTGTCCCTCAAATGGACGATTGCTTCGGTAATGAATATACAATCGGCTCAGAAATGATTCAATTACACCTGACAACAATTTAATGGGTCTAAGATTACAGTACAAGTTTCTCGCATCAATATACTAAAGTCATCTTCGTCACAGTCAATAATCTAGCAATTTTAACTGATTTTTCTGTAAAAGTCTAGACTTGTCCAATTTCAAATTTAAAAAAAAGTATAATCGTAGAAACATTGTGGAAAAAGAAGAAAGTGCTTGTTACAATAATATCACAGGGAAGTAGAAATTAGGGATGGTTCGGGAAAGGGATAAGAACAGTCAAAGTACACATAAATCTTCGATTGGCGACCATATTTCTTAACTTCAACTTTATTTGAGCTGCAGTTACTGCATTTTGGTTGGCCGAGGAAGATATCTTGATAAATAACAAAAAGAACTATTGACATCGCACATCAGTGCTCTGACTGACAAGGCGGATACAGTAAAAATGAAATTGTAAACTGGGGAAATAACAGACGAAACGATGAACGAATATGGGCACGTGATGAACGGACCTAAGTAGACCAAAAATTTAGATTTATCAAAGTTATCGGCATTATCAAAGTTTGCAAAATTGATGGCCAGTAGCACGTAACAACCTAGAGGCGCTTGAGCGTCTGTATCGCTCCACAGACCTGATTGTACATGATTAAGCAAATGGTGTTTTTAGGAATCATATTCACCATGTGTGGCAAATAAATTTTGTCAATGAAATCTCTTAGTATTTCTATCTTTTCGTTGTTTTACTAAAGTCAATTCATTTACCATGTCAGGTATTCACAAATTTTTGAAAAAAAAAATCACTGGATACCATATATAGACATAAGCCACAACCAAATAAGCCATATGTTGAACGAATCAAAGTCAATTGTTGGAATCTGAAAAAGAGTCACCAGGGAATCATTCCATTGAAATTTGGTTGAAAAACATCGACTGGTTTCTAAGAAAAGATTTTCGAAGCTTTCACCATGTATAGAAATACGCCCCGCCTATTAAAGCCATATTTTTCATCCGATCAATTTCTGATAAAGGTTCGACCAAGGATCATTTCTTTAAAAGTTGATTGAAAACCATTATCGTTTCCGAGAAGCAATTTTTTTTAGGTTTCACCATACATGGAATTTTTTTCATTCGATTATATTTCTTTGAAGGAATCTGGTAAAGTGTCACCCAAGAATCATTTCTGTATAATTTGGTTGAAATCCGTCATTTGGTTTTTGAGAAGAAGATTTTTTAAAGCTTTCACCATATATGGAATTTAGCCCCGCCCATTAAAGCCATGTTTTTCATCCGATCAAAATTCTTTGAAGGAATCTAATAAAGGCTCACCCAAAGATCATTTTTGCAAAATTTTGATGAAATCAATCATTTGCTTTCTGAGAAGAAGATTTCTAAATGTTTCATCCTAGACGGAAATTAGCCCCGCGCCATTAAAGCCATGTTTTCATCCGATCAAAATTCTTTGCAGAAGTCAGATAAAGGGTCACCCAAGCATCATTTCTGCAAAGTTTGGTTGAAATTGCTTTCTGAAACGACGATTTTTAAAACTTTCACCATATATGGAAATTAGCTCCATGTTTTTCATCTGATCAAAATTCTTTGAAGGGATCTGGTAAAGGATCCTCAAATTATCTTTCCTGTAAAATTTGGTTGAAATCCATGGACTGGTTACTTAGAAGATTTTGAAAAATATCAACATATTTGAGCCATGTTTTTCATCCGATCAGAATTCTTTGCAGGAAAAGGATCATTTCTATAAAATTTTGGTTGAATTCTGTTCTGTACTTCTTAGAAGCTTTTTAAAGTAAAAGTTTACTGACACACGCACATAGGGAGGGACGCACGACGGTCAAAATACCATGACAATAGCATGCTGTCTTTCAGCCCGTGGGGCTAAAAAGTAAATGGTTGTTTGGCGACCTATACGTCGTAACTACAGCTTGGATAAGCACCCCTATCCTGTTTCTATGCCCCCGTCATAGAGCAGTCAGTAGCGCGTGAGACTCCTAATCTTCAATCATGGGATGTCATGGGTTCGATCTCCGGCGGCTACACATATCCTTTCCAACATTTGTCTCTCACCAATGGGTGGATAATCGTTAACCAAAGTGGGATAGCAGCTGGAGGCTAGGAAAGGATGTAGTGGTAGTACTGGTGTGAGAAATACTAGGAATCCATTGTTAGGTGCTCTAGCCGCCGCGATATGACTGAAATACTGTTAATAGTGGCGTTTAACCCCATTCAATCAATCAATAATCCTACGGGCCTGCAGATCGCAACTGATCCGTTTTTCAGTTAAGAGTTGAGCTTTTTGAGACAGACGTGAGATAACGGTTGTGTTAACATGTACACATGTGACGTAATCTTCAACACTAGATTCTAAAGCATCGTAACTAAAGTTAACGTGAAGCTGTAATTACAATGGTTTTAGTGGGCAGAATACGATAATTTGTAGTCTGCACAGCTTGTTGAATCAACCCTTTTCAACTTTGTCAAGAGAAACACAGAATCTTTATCACGTGAAACACACACAATCGAATGATTCATGGCGATATGTCTTTTAACCTTTTCCCGTTTATGAAATTTTAGACTGGTCAAAATTGTAAGAGGTTGCAGACAACAATGAATGCAATTTGAAATGAAACCATTCAATGTGGTAGAAAATATTGTGGTAAAAGAAGAAAATACTTATTACAAGCAATTTCTTCTTTTTCCACATTGTTTTTGTTTTGTTTTGCTTTGTTTTATTTTGTTTTGTTCAAATATAAAATCACAGCTACGTCAATTACCAGATTTGTACAGGAAAGGGTTAACCTCTTGAAAATAGGAAACACTTCATGTTTCCGTTGTATGCATGTTCTACTCTTCATCGTTGGGCGTGCAAATGTCGTTACTACAGCTTGAATAAAGCTGTAGTTACGACATTTTGTACGCCCAACGACGACTCAGGATATAAGGAAAAATTTCACATATACATGTACAAGTAAACATGTACGAATGAAATTTTTCCTAAGATAATCCTTTCCGAAATGCAACTTCAGATGAATATAGCTGTGGTTACGACATTTTCCATGTCCAAGGACGACTAACGTTACCAGGAAAAGTTTCAGATATGCTTGTTAACATGTCACGAATGAAACTTTCCCTAACTTGATGGAAACTACCACTCTAATTCTAGTTCGCGATCGGATTTCAGGAAAATGTGACTAGTTTAATATGAAAAAAAAAAGACCGGGCCCTTGCATTTGATGAGAATTTGCGAGAAGTATCGAAGCTGGCCAGAATGAACACTCCACGCAGTCTGACCAAAGTCGACACCTTTCACTTTATACGATTTTTTTTTTTTTTTTTTTTTTATGAAGATAAGTCATTCTACTCTTCTATACACGTGTGTTCATTTAGAAATACATAACTTGACATACGTTTGATTTTATCTCTTGTTTCAAATATTTGTTTTGTGTAATAGATCTAGCCGCTTCCTCTCCACATTGCGTACTGCAAATTAACCCTTGTCATGCTGAACTCGGATTATTATATAGCATGCACATATTTGCAATCTGATCTTAGTCTATATACGATCTGCTTGACAATTGACTAATCGCTGGCCCGCCGACAGACTCCTTTGGCCCCGCCCTTTGACTCCGACAGGAAATTCCGCTTCGATTTTCAACGGTTATTTTGCAAAATATGTGGCCAGTAGCACGTAACAAAATAGTAGAATGGTTGGTTTGTGACCTAAACGACGTGTCTTCAGCTTGAAAAAGCTGTTGTTACAGCGTTTAAGTCGCCAAACCAACAAAAACCATTCACCAAAATGTCGGAGTTAAAAGTTTAGTTCCAGTCTAAATGAATGATTTCAATGGTCAACTGATTATTTGGTTGCGATTGGTCTATTAATTCAAGAAATACTGAAGCACTATTAGGATCTCTCAGTGAGTTTAGTCCTTTGATTTAAATGCAATGTTGGAGAGAAATTTGTCCAGCATAGCAAGGGTTAATCGCAAAGATAATTCGTCTAGCTATGCGATTATTCGTAAAATTAATCCTCTCCCCAACAAAACCGCTTTTTACTGGAAAGCCGGTAAATGGTCTCAGCTAACGTAAAAGGAACGTATGATTACTTGTTATAAAAATTGCCCAAATTCTTAGCCGTGCAAGCTGTCAGCGTATTTGAAACTGATTTCTAAAACCAGACGAACTTAAATTTGTTGTCTGCGTCGTGTTTTATTAACCGTTTCTCGTATCGAGTTATGGACTAAAGGTCTTTCACATACGGTCGATACACGTGTTGTATTGCTGATAAAGTTTTTCCGAGAACAGCAAACAAAAATAGCTCTGAATCAGAGGGCGTGGTTCGTCTGAACCCTTTTACGATATGCCCATTCTTGTTATTATCGGTGTAATAGAATTCTTTTGAACATTCTTCTAATTACTTCAAGGGTTTTGTTATATCAGTTTTGAAAAGCAATTCAATCGCTTTAGATATGATTTAAAGATCGGGTATTAATATTGCGCCGGTCACAAGTTAATTCTAAATCCTCGTAGCTACAGCTTGGTCAGGCTCTAGGCACAATGCTTTGAGATATCACGACATCTAAATTTAATTCAAACGCTGTTCTGTCACACCCATCATCTAGTGATGTTCGTGGTCGTTGAGAAGGAGTTTTGCTTCGCAATCAAGAGGCCCCAAGTTCGATTGGCAGAAAGCTGTTATAGATCTTTGTTCCATCATTCCGGCCAACACAGTCGGCTCGAGTAGTGGGAAATTCTTCAAGATGACAGAATCTAAAATTGTTAATCAAAAAATTTAAGATGAGGTGTGTGTGTGTGGGGGGGTGTCTTTAAACGGGTTTTAATCATGATATGTTATCCTTCACTGCAAGAAAAGGACCTTCTTGGTCGTGCGTAGAGTATCGATCCTATTCAGATTGCACGGATGAAACTTTCACAAAAAGTAGATGTGCGCCTAACGTAGTCTACGTCGGACTGACTATCGAAGAAGATAAAATCCTTTCCAAGCAACGACTGAAAACGAACTACCCCCCCCCCCAAAAACACACACACACACACACACAAACAACATAAACATGTCGTCGATGTAATACTAAAACCTAGTAAGATTGATTTAAAGCTGTAGTTACGATGTTTTAGAATTACACCTATAATATATTTTGGAGTTTGTAAAAGGTTGACATGTTGATAGGGTTAAGCTAGTAGATAGGGTTATCGTATTGTTTGAAACAAGGTGCGTTGATTGTTATGCATGTGTACAGACTACTTAACTAATTTTCTTATTTGCCTTTCAAAAGGTTTAGGACTCGTCAAAGTTAAAAGTAACATTTAAGATATTCATCAATCCTCGACCGAATTAACCAATCGCGACTGTCAATCAAGGAATGTATCGACCAATCAAATTATTCATTCAGCCCGGAATTGAAATTTTAAACTCCAACATTGGCCGCCATTTGTGTGAAACATTTTTTCATGATCACACGTTTGAGTTGTATTCCTTATGTCGGATGCAATGGAACGTGTGTGTGTGTGTATAATAATATTTTTACCCTTGTCATGCTCAACTCTGAATATATTTGCTTTAGCAGAGGGTATAGACTAAAATCAGACAGCACATTGGCACAGACTGATCGAAGTCTAAACTATCCGTTTGACATTGTGAATTCAGAGTTGTGTAAAGAATGATTAATAGACAAAAAGTAATGACAAACAACATCTGGCCCTCTCGTGCTTTCAGCATGGTTTAAGCATGTGCTTAAATGGTTAAGAGGAGCATTGAAGGCCATGTAGCATACAATAGCTCGACCCATACGAAAGGCACCGGCTATAAAAATGGCCTATCGTGACAACAAATGTCGTCGGTAATACAAAACGTGTCTATCCTGATAAGGACTATGCTAGTTTCGAAAAAAAGGGATCTAATGAACTCCAAATATTTGACTAATTCGAATGAGTTTTTTTACTATTATTTTGATTTTAAGATGACATCTTATTATAACTATTAAAAATATGTTTGGGGGTATATTGGAGTCAGCTTATCGGTTTGTCCGTCCCTCCGTCCGTCTGTCTGTAGCTTTTTCGTGTCCGCTCATTTTCTCAGCAACCATTGGACATATTTTATTCATATTTCACAGATAGACTTGGTGTAAGTCAGACATGTGCATATGCTATTTCGGTTATGGTCCATTGATTTTAGATGGTCCTTTAACCCTTTCCCGTTTTTCAAAATTTTAGGCCAGTCCAATTTGAAAGGAGTTGCAGACAACAATCAAAAGTGGGTGCAATTTGAAATGTAACAAACCTACAGGTTAGAAAATATTGTGGGAAAAGAAGAAATTGCTTTTGACAAGCAATTTCTTCTTTTCCCACAATATTTTCTCAAGTATAAATTCACAGGGACGTGAAAACAAGGGATTGTACAGGAAAGGGTTAATTGAATAGTCCATTTTGTGTTACGGCCCGTTGGCGGATTGCACTTGTATATGGACAAGCGCTGTTGGGGGTGTTAGTCCGCTTTGCGACAATGTCTAGTTTTACACATCAAAAATAGAGACAACAAGATGTGTTTGTGAAATACAATGCAACCGCCGTACATGAGGATTCTTTTTTTTTTTTTTTTTTTTTTCTTCTTTTTTTTATTTGCGTTTGACCTCGGCATGTGGCATTGACCTTATCACATGACCTTGACATTGACATGAGGGGATGCGTGTTATGAAGATGTAGCATGATGCCAAATATGAGCATTGCATCTTGAATAAGCTGGTAGTAATTGGCAATATTAAGTTTTTTGGTTAAGTTTTGCAGACAGACAGACAGACCGACAGACAGATGACGGACAGACAGACGGACAATAGTAAAACAATCTATTATGTCCTCGATCTTTCGATACGGGACATAAAAATGTCATTTGGGCCCTATGACCGCTTCGTTACCGAAAATATGTTGTTCATTCAATCATATATACTAAACTGACATTCTTTAATACAATGGCGGAAGTGAGGGTAAAATATGTAACGGGGAATTCCCCGTAATTTACCAACTATCGATTTCGCGTAGCGTGATATCTGCCACGGCCCAAGTACAAAATATGCAGACATTTGAACAGACTACATCAAATTTTGAATAACTTAGACATCTAATTAAAGCAAGGGTTTATATGCAAAAAGTACAAAAATGATAAATATGGGATTATATATTCTAAATGTATCCTTCAGATCATTGTTTTGTGTAAATTTTTTTCTAATACAGAAGAAATTTGACAAAGAAAAAAAGTGGTGCATTGGAAATAACAGACATGCAAAAATGTCCCCGAGAATGCTTCACTTTTGAAAAATGCGAAACTAGCTGCATTTATGATTATTATTTTATCATTATTTTGACATTGAGAGAGGAGGTAGAGTTTGCAAATATTCAAACAGAAACTTTTTTTTTAATTATTCGAAATTATAACATCTGATCTTCGAATGAGCCTCATGTTATTGACGAATAAACTAATATAGATCCTTATCCAAATTATTCGTCGCAGAGTGACCAAAACCTCGTAACTACAGCTTTATCGTGTGTCCAGTAACACGATGGATTACCAAGAGCAGGTATCATATGCCAATGTTGTCCTATTCGAAGTCTTGTCCTGCCAAATGTGGGTCTCCTTCATTAAATTTTACAGCTTTCTGTCTTTCATGCATCCATAAAGCATCCGTAAGTTTTTTTTTTTTCATACATTGCGAAAAAGACTGTTGATCGAAAAGCGATAGTTTAGTCGTTTGGACTAATCTGGATAATCTAGAGGTTTAAAAGGTTGTGGGAAAATGCCTCGATTCGGATGCAAATATACAAAAATAAATATACAGACCCACCCTGAATGTTGGGCTGAAATGGGCCCACCCTGACAGTCATTAGGCTTACCGAATGCACAAATGTAATTTTTGTCCGACGTTTCTACAACCGCTTTCTCTGTAAAATATAAGAAAACAATCCAATGGAAAATGAGGTCACCCTGACCTGACGTTTTAAATTGTTCTTAAATATTCTACGATTTCATTTGAAGGGGAAGGAGGAAAATATCATTTGATGGTAAGAATACGAGGAAGATATTTTGATACTTATATTGATAGGCAAATTTCTATTCAAATAACCAAGTAGGGGAATTCAATGATAAAATTCCAATTTATCTATGGCCTGATATAAGGGTTTGAGGACAAGGAAGTATAATTTGCAGACATAATCTTACCTAACTATAGTATTCCCTGATTAAGGACTGCTGACACGGGGTTGTCTCAAAAGAGCTCTAAATTACCCTGCTGTAAAAATGTCGTGAAAGTTTTGGTAAGCACGCATTTAAAAATGACTACACGGTTTAATATGTATAAAAGAGCAGTAACATTAAGTATGCACGGTAAATTTGTCCCAAAAAGTACTTTAAAGTTCTATATCAGGTCAAATACTTTGGGATGGCCCCTGAATTACAGACCGCCTTACATTAAAATGCATAAAACTTTCCTTATTTACAATGGTCAAAAATAAAGTAAATGTGTGTCTGAAAATTGTCAATAGTGTCAAATAACAAGCATCTTTAGGACAAAGATCTTGGGAAAGTAAAATGTATGAAAATTGCAATCGCTATATCAGGAAAATGTTCCCTTGTTGCACAAAGTTATGAGAAGCTCTTTTAAAATTACCTAACTTTAAATCTTACAAATTACCTAACTTTATTCCGATAACACTCAAAGGATAGTTTATTTCATTTTTTAAATAAAAAGCCGGCGTTATAGCCGTAACCATTGGCTATAAAGCCGTTAAAGCCCCCTTCTCTCTCTTTCTTTCCCCTGTATTCACTCATCGTAAATGAACTGTATGTGATAGCATTCATGTTATTTCTGTATTTTAATATAAAGAAATGCAAAATCAAGATATTCAAAGGCGTTTTTTTTTTGCAAAATATGTGGCTAGTATCGTGCACAAACATAAAATGGTCATTTAGCGACATAAAAGTCGTAGCTACAGCTTGAATAAGTCGCCAATATAACAGAATTGCTACATATCAATGTCGGCTAGAGTTGCGGTTCAAACAAATCATTTGTTTGGTCGATGGATTTTTTGATGGACAGCCGCGATCGGTCAGTTGTAGGACAGTGCCGTTGTGCCCTTTTCGCTTGACGCTGTGTTGTAAATTTCATAACCGAAACCGAAAAAGGATCAAATATTCAGTGTTATCTAACAATCGAGAATTTTGGGGTATCTTATTTAATTCCCGACCAGGAAGTTTTGAACAAAAGGCCAGCGATAAAACCCTGGATATTTGATATCGTGACAAGTCAAGTATAGAACAATTTATAAATGTATAGACACTTAACCCTCAAACTGTTCAAAATACAATATAACGATCTCTTAACTTTTTTGGCAGATTTATTGAAAAAAGTTATTATTTGTTAAAAAGGCGGAGACATTGGCACGAAGGAGCTAACGAAGACGTGGGAGAGTTCACTGTGTCTGTGTACCTCCACTATCTCAGCAAAAAAATGCGAAAAGATATTTTCGTTGGGCAAGCAAAATGTCGTAACTACAGCTTTATTCAAGCTGTAGTTACGACATTTGCTCGCCCAACGACGACATGGCGTTAGATATGTGATGTTTGATGAGTATGATCTGTCCATATGTGCGACAGGTGACACAGACGTCAGAGAATGTTTGTCCATATGGGCGACAGGTGACAAAGACGTCAGAGAATGTTTGTCCATATGGGCGACAGGTGACAAAGACGTCAGAGAATGTTTGTCCATATGGGCGACAGGTGACAAAGACGTCAGAGAATGTTTGTCCATATGGGCGACAGGTGACAAAGACGTCAGAGAATGTTTGTCCATATGGGCGACAGGTGACACAGACGTCAGAGAATGTTTGTCCATATGGGCGACAGGTGACAAAGACGTCAGAGAATTGGTCAAATAACAGCATCACCAGATATACTTGCCATCAGGTGTGGGACGAGACAGAGTCTTAAAACCCTTGTCTTGACAAAATCTGGATATGATGTTTGTGCTAAACGAGAGAGAGCGCGAGAGAAAGAGGGGAGACAGAGACAGACAGAGTCAGACAGACAGATAGACAGACATACAGATAAAGAAAAGAGAGGGTGAAAAGGCACTTCTCATTATTATCACTATTTTTGTGAAATACTGAATCGAATAAAACATTGTTCAAAAATAAGAGAATGGGTTTTAAGAGTTTCCCCTTCGATCCCGTCAACAAAATGAGTTCGTTCTTCAAAAAGACCAGAATTGTCCTTGATTTACTTCTAGCGATAATCAGAACAAATTCAAACGTTGCACTGATCCATTTCTTCTGTCGTGACCTTGTAGGTAAAAGCATCATGGTATATACGAGTTCGAATCCCTGAGTTAAGAACTAGACTCTCGATCAAAATCATGCGTTATGAAAATCAAATTACGAATGCACCTCGTTTCTTACCGGAGCACCAATTGTATGAACTTCCTGCATGTATTAATGTAAGGAAATTTTCGAATTGGCGCAAAAATAAGCTAAAGTGAAAAGAATTAAAACTTTTTAGTGAATAGCTGAAGGGAAAGCACTCGGGATATGGTATCAAGAAGGAGGTTGACAAGGACAAAAGAGTTATATTTCTTGAAAGGACGCATTTCCGCAATTGAAATATAAGGTAAATTATCAAACTTCCTGGCTAGTCGACAGTAAAAAAAACAACAAGAAAAATGAATTTATATTTGGAAAAATATAGGATAGATATCCTCTATCTTATGGGTAACTTTATAATCATATAGCTCTGATATCGGTCATCCTAGACGACTGTCACAGAATAGATAGAGGGAAGCAATTTGTCACTCAGAACAGAACAGAACTTGACAAGGACGCAAGAGTTATCATTCTTTTAAGCATGCCTGATCACCATGCAACCCCATCACTGCTATTTAAGTGTTATGATTTTACAATAGTACTTGAATCTCCATTGACCAGTACGAAACTGAAACTTATTTAAGCTGTTGTTATGATGTTTTTGTAAACCAATCGTGTTTTATACAATTCACTGGGGGGGGGGCGTCCCCCATCCTCCTCCTACTCCCCTTCCCATCATCCCATACATTCTCTTGTCTCCATCGCATATCGCTACGTTCGCGTAATTGACATATCGCGTCTGCCAATCAAGGAATAAACAGACCAATCAAATAATTCATTCAGCCCGGACCTGAGCGTATTAACCCTGACATTGGCCGACATTTTACTGTGGGTTTGGCGACTTAAACGTCGTAACTACAGCGGAGTTAATGGGCGGGGCCTAGTGAGTCATTGGGCGGGACCAGAGATTGGTCAATTGACGGATCGCTGGCTACGCCTACTGGTCTCCGACCGAAATTTCGATGTAAAAGGGCGAACATTTTATGGACAATAAAGATAAGTTCGTTGATTGTAGCTCTAAACATCGTATTTACAGTTTGCATAAGCTTTAATTCTTGGGTTTATATCGATAAACCAACAAAATACTTCACATTAATGTCAGCCAGTGTTGGAATTCAAAGCTCGATTTCGGTCTTAGTGTATGGTTTGATTTGTATATCAATCTTTCTGAAAGACAGTCGCGCTCTATACATTCTCAAAATCCCATTAAAACGCTTGTATTTCTGGTGTCTTCTGTCTTAAAATCGTACCGCGCCCGGGCGATTTCTCAAAAACTTTGAATCGGCTAAATTGTATAAAACCGACGGTTTATTTGTGACGTTGACATAAAAATCCGGATGGTCTACTAAAACCTTTCTTTCTGACGACAGACAACAAAAACATCAAACCTAATTTTGATAATTTGAATTAGTCATCATATTTTACAATGGATGTCATGACAAATAGTCTTTAGAATTTAGGACAATACCGTGATGCACGTTTACACAATTAACACCGTACCGATTTTGACCTATTCTGACTCGTCTTGTTCCCTCAGTTAGTGCGTTTGTAGGAGCAAGGTCCCTCCGTGCTGTTGGCATAGTTTGTACCATGAGAGACAATGAATCGGATGAAGGTCATGCGGAATCCCCTCCTTGCAGATGGCTTCTGTTCGTTGTGAGTTAGCGTCCAACCCTCGCAAGGACCTGGAGCCACCTGAACTGGAGGCTTGTTGGTTGGACATTCTTATCTGGAAATCTAAACCTATACTTTGTGGAGTTATTTATAGACCAACATCTCAATCAATCGTTTACTGCATTCTCGAAAGATTGTGTCATTCGTATGACGATTTCTGTTTAAAGGAAATGTTTATTTTTTGGTAATTTTAATACCATTGCCTTAGATGATAAATGTGTATTACTAATAAGTTTTAGATATGTTTGTGATTTTTTTTTTTTTTTTTTTGTAATTTTACTCAATTGATCAAATGTCCTACAAGAGTTACCGATATTTCATCCACTGTAATTGATCTCATTCTGGTTTCAGGTAGTGTTAAAGTAGCTGACAATTGCGTTATCGATGTTTCTTCAAGTGATTATTCAATGATCATCTGTAATCGTAAAATACCTCGTTGTCCTTTCGGTAAACACAAAATTGTTAAAATTAGATCACAAAAAGACTACTTTAAGGAGGAATTGCAAAATTGTTTATTGAATTCTTAGTGTTAATGTTAATGAAGCTTGGTTAAATTTCAAACATATTTTTCTTACCATATTGAATGAATGTGCTCTATTTCAGCGTATAAGAATTACACATCCACGAATTAATGTTGAAATTTTACATAATATTCTTTCACGAGACAAAGCTTTTAGGAAGTTTAAATATAATAGATCTTCCCTAGCTTAGCTTATGGAACTTTCAAAGAACTTCGGAATTCCACCTAATCCCTTGTACATATAGCAGAAAAAGGGGGTTGGATCTTAATGAATAGGATTCCAAGTCTCTTTGGAAGTGTTTGAAACAACTCGAATTGCCCCCTAAGAATGGAGAATGCTTATCTGCAAATATCGGTTTAAATATTGATATTAAAATTTGTTTTGACTTCTCTTTTTTCATAAGATTTATTTTCCACGTTCATAGATATGTGAAGGTCGTGGGCATCCCTCAACACACCGTACAATTGATACGTTAGTAAAGTTGTTAGTGACATAACTAAAATTGATCTTGGTACAACTATTATTATTGTATTTCTTTAACCGCACTTGCCATGTTGATAACTTTTGTTGATAATGTGTTACTGTGATGATATATGATGTCAAGTCGACGACCAAACACTATGATGACAGTTCTATCACGCCGTAATAACAACAATTTGGTAGCCCACTGACCGTAAGCCTGTTAAAACATTTGTTTTGAACTCTTACAGTTAATTCAACAACAGTACTCAACTAGAAGTGTAATGGTAATAAAAGATCTTGGCAAATGCGGTTTTTATAGACATCGTTAATTTAATATTTTAGTATGTTTCTATTTACAAATTTCGTTTAGGTAAACGTTTATAAGAGGTTAGATGAGAATTATGTCTATCTTTTAATTAGAGAATTAACTTTCTATAGTCATTTAATTCATATGTTCGTCTTAATTATAAATTGTACATAACTTATCAGTTTTTTAGTGGTTTAATTTTTTTGTGCGCGTGTGTGCGTACATGTGTTTGTTTGACTGCGCGAGTGCTTGCGCGGTCAAATTTTTCAGAGTGAGTATCTATTGGAGTATTATGTATTTGATACTTCGTTTTGATTTCGGGCTTTTTACGGGAGATTAAGTTTACCACTCTCTACAACCGAAGAGTATTCTTTTTCGTGTTCGTAGGTGTTTTCTGATTTAAATATTTTCAGATGGAAAATCAGGTAGTTTTTCAAACCATCTAAGATGGATGTAGTAGTTTATTTCAGCATTGATAGATGTACATTTTTACTTCTAACATAAATCTGTCAAGCTTAAACTTTGATTCAAATGATCCAAAGATCATAGTTTGGCGGTCAACTATCAGTCTTTAATCAATATTTCTTAAAATTACTGATATCCGGTCTATTAATGGTTTGATTTTTTCACAGTAATTAAATAAATGTATAATTGTTTCCTCGTGTGTGTTGCAAAAACTGCATTTGTTGCCATTTCTAATGTTCATTTTAAAAAGTAGTGAATTTGTTGCAATAATTCTGTGGGCAATTCTCGTTTGAAACCATTGACTGTATAAATCTTTTGTAAATTTAAATACGTTACCATGTATTTGATTCCAATCAATAACTATATTTGGAAAGTCTATAACCCAATTTCTTCGACATGAAGGTATCAAGGTATTATATACATTATTATTACTGTTTTTATTAGTAAAATTAGGAAATTTGAGATAATAGATTTACATATAAATTCCCTTTCATTTAACATTGTGTAATCATGAGCCCGGTCCCTGTGGTTTTGTATATGATAAAACATTGTGGGTAAAGAAGAATACGCTTGTGAAGGCGGTTTTCTCCCTCTTCACAATTCTTTCTATGCTACAGAATGATTATTTTTGAAAGAAAACAAACTTTGAATTGTCCTTGTGTTTTTATACTTGAGAAAAACATAGTGTGTAAAGAAAAAATGCTTGTGAGAAGCGGTTTCCTCCTTTTCACAATTCTTTCTATCCTACAGAATGATGATTTTGAGTTAAAATCAATTTTGAATTGTCCGTGTTTTTTTTTTTTTTTTTTTTTTTTGTTGTTGTTGTTCTTGTTGTTGTTGTTTGTTTTGTTTGTTTGTTTTACTTGAGAACAGAATTGTGGATAAAGTAGAAAACGCTTGTGAGAAGCAGCTTCTTCCTTTTTCACAATTCTTTCTATCTTACAGAATGTTAATTTTAGAAATTAAATCAACTTTGAATAATCGTTTATAAAAAATTTTGAATTTGGACAGGTCTATAATTTTGAAAAGTAGTAAAGGATTAACTATTTCATGTGCCGCCGTCATAGCGCAGTTGGTAGCGCGTCGGACTATCATTCAAAGGGTCCCGGGTTCGATCCCCGACGGCGGCAATACTCTTTCCGACATTTGTCTACCACCAATGGGCAGATAATCGTAAGCCTATGTGGGATAGCAGCTGGAGGCTAGGAAAGGGTGAAGTGGTAGTACTGGTGCGAGAAATACCAGGAATCCATTGTTAGGTGCTCCAGCCGCCGCGATATAACTGAAAGATTGTTAAAAGCGGCGGTAAACCCCATTCAAACAAAATAACTATTTCATGGACTTTATATCATACATGTAAGACCGGGCAACTGCCTACCGATTGGGTATGACCTCCGGTCAGAGGAAATTTATGATTATAGAATTGCATGTACATTGAATTTGATGTAACATAGTTATCATGAGCAAACATCCAATAAATACTTAACCCTTGTCATGCTGCATAAATTACCTTACTGAAATGCTGTCAAATCAAAGGGCTGAAAGCACTGATAGAACTTGTTGTTCAAAAATCAATATTTCTTTTAGAATCACCTTCATAAACAGTTCTGGAAGGAAAAGTACAAGCAGGTGGTGTAGACTAAGATCAGCCTGCACATAAGTGCAGTCTGATCTTAGTCTACACCTCCTGCCAAAACCTGAATATTCCGGGTTCAGCATGACAAGGGTTAACACGTATAAATTATTCATACATGTCCGTATGCTATAAAACACTAAGCCTATAAATAACTAACCTCATGGGTTTCAAATTGCTTGATATCTAGCGATGACAAAACTTACTGATTTAGCATATTCCTCGGTTCTATGCACATTATTGTTTTATCCCAGTTTCTGGTGAACTTAATATCCAAATAGGTTGCAATAGCTCACCGCGAAACAGTCGTTATTGCCTGCAAACATATAGGCAGTTACAACTATCTTGCGCCTAGCAATAGATTTTGAAATCGTTTGTAGTTAGTAATTTATTTTACCCAGAATGCGTTATTGATATTGTATTTGTGAAAAGTATTTATTTTCATGTATTCAACATGAAACGGTCTAAATTAATTGATAACTAATATTGTTCTTCAATCTTCATTTAAAAAGAGGGGTGTAGATGATTGTCAATCCGGATCAGATTAAACAGAAATAATACAACCATCAGAGCTTTTGTACGATCATATTGGAACCTAGTGAATGTGTGGGCGTTTGCTCTCTCTCTCTCTTTGACATTTGTCAACCATGCATGTTTATGTTGCATTTGACCATTGGATCGAGGCTTTGATTGGCAATGTTGATCAGCCTATATAAAGACTTTTTAATAGCTTTTCTAGTCTTTTCAAATTTCTCTTTGAAAATCATGTAGAAACGACCGAAACGATCATTTCTATCGATTTATTTGAATGTTATACGATAGAAATAAGACACTAAACTGACACGAGCTGTAACTTCGTAGTTTGCGCACTTTGTTATCATGAAACTTTAGAACTGTCAGAGATTCTTTTGTTTACATCGTAAAAGAGTGCAAACTTGATTCTTTTACCACGATGCGTTTTTACGAATACGCTACCGTTAAAGTACCAGGCGCTATCGATTTGGTCGTTACTTTTCAGTCTGTTTATGAGTTAAGAGTTTTGGCGAGTAACATCATCGACTAACCGGTATCCAGTTTTTTTCATGTCTTGGTGTTTAGTCATTACCTTGGATTTAACACTATTGTTGACGATGTTTTTATCACTGGTCGCTCAAATGTGCCCTTTTCTGGGATTCTGTGGATCGCTAGGATATCGTTTTTTGTGATATCAACACCCCGGCCATTTAGAACAAAGAAGACTTTTTTGGATAACTGGTCAACTGTTACTAATGGTATACGCATTATTTGGATATTGTTTTTTCGCGAAAACTGTTCGTCGTGATTGCCCAATTTGATAGCTAGATTTACCTTTTCTTCAATTTCGTGAAATCTCTTGGAATGGTCCAGTAAATCAATTTCGTATCTATCTTCATGCTTTTTGAGTTTCTCCG
Source organism: Fragum fragum (assembly GCA_946902895.1). Lineage (NCBI taxonomy): Eukaryota > Metazoa > Mollusca > Bivalvia > Cardiida > Cardiidae > Fragum > Fragum fragum. Next base: position 52,828,753 of record OX336372.1, on the reverse strand, counting down.
TTAACTTTTGGTTTTCAAATTTCAGGGTATTCAATTCCTCTTGTAGTTTGTTACATCGACCGTCTACATGATTCTTTATTTCATCTTTCATCCCTATCTCAAATGAAATCATAACGTCATTTACTGTCTTTGAAATGAGATATTGAATATCTGATTTTTTCAAGGATTTTTTGATATCGGCTTTTATTTCTTTGATATCTTTCAATATCCTAGAAATTAGTTATCGGATTCATCGTCTTCCCTGCTTACCTCTACTGAGTCATTCATTTCTTGGATTTAACTTAAGTGTCTCACCTAATCTTATTAGTGACAATCTTCGTTATAGTACGAACAAAGGATGACAGCGATGTTATCACTTCGACTGCTTGTACTGAAATAGCAATGCGGGCCGGTTCGACGCCTCGCTAGACTGGTTTCGCGCGCTTTCGCGGACATGCCTATCGTACCGACAGGGGCGTGGTTAGAGCCGAAGAGGTTAACGTTTAGGCTCTACCAAATATTTACTACATTTCCCCCCAACTTCATTGAGAGGACATGTCTAAGTACACATTTCCTACCATCACCATAACATACATTAACCGGTCTGCTATTCCACCATTTCTTTTGTTCGGGATGGTCGTTTGTATCCAGGTCGAGTTGGCACCAGGCAGGATTTCGGAAGAAACCGGGTATACACCGGGTCTCAACCAAAGCGTTGTTACAGTAGTTGGGCGTTAGTCGTAGCAACTACAGCAGTTCTTTCAAGGTTGTACCTCTTATCTTCGACGCAACGTCTGCTAACATCCCGAGTAAACTAGGTCCTGTATGGAATTTTCCTTGCACGGGGAAGTAGGTTGCGTCAGTCTCTAGTAGGATTCTGTCGGAAGGAACCAGTGTGAGCGCTGTTATCTCAGGCTGTCCCAAATAATCCACTAGCTTAGTAAATCCACAGTATGTATTTGGGAATACTTCGAACCAGCTTTCGACTAGCCTCGGTGATCCATTGAAGCTGTGAAGATGAATCTTCTGTTCTCGTGGTAGAACATCCTTGGTTTGCTTCAGGAGTGAGTAGAGGGGCATGTCGATGTTTGTTCCTTTTACTCCTCTACAAAGGATCACTTACACTTTCTGACTATCCACCATTTTAAGCAACTCGTCTAGAATGGTCGTTCGTTGAAACCATGTTGCCGCTGGGATGGAGTAGTTCAAACCAATCTCTCCAATTCCGGGAGCTTCGGGAAGTTGGAAAAGGCTTGCTAGTCTCTGTGTCCATTGGTCGAATTTCTTTGGATGTAGATTCGTTTGTTTGCATGGGGTTTTACCTCGCTTTCAACAATCTTTCAGTTATATCGCGGTGGCTGGAGCACATAACAATGGAATCCTGGTATTTCACACACCAGTACTACCATTACATCCCTTCCTAGCCTTCAGCTGCTATCCAACAAAGGTCTACGATCATCGACCCATTGGTGAGAGACAAATAGTTGGAAATGATGAGTGCCGCCGTCGGGGATCGAACCCGGGACCTCTAGATTGACAGGCCGACGAGCTACCAACTGCGCTATGACGGCGGCTCTTTCTTTGGATGTAGACCCACACTGACTACTACATTCTGACCATGACGATGCTGTACCTCTTCCATCGTAGGATATGCCTCTGGGTCGCAGAAGTTTGCTATTGCACCAATGACGTTGACTTGAAACGTTCTTTCAGCTGAGACAGGTTCACACGCTGCCTCAAAAGTGGGCAGGTCTTTTGTCATAACCCTTCACATCCTGTGGAAGTGACCGTCAAATGCACAAGGCAACTGGGGTAGTTCTGGTTCCTCGGAACGCTCAGGATTGATCGTGTTGAACTGTTCAGTGAGAATGGCTCTGTACCTGGTTCGAGCTAGGCAATCAGAAGAATCATAGCTCTCCAATGGAATAGGGCTGCTGGGCTAGTTAGAGGTCTACTGTTTCTTTTCTGTCGACTGTCCGTAGATCTTAGTCTACTTTCTTGTTTTGATCGACTGTCAGTAGATGAGTTAGTTCGGTTCTTGTCTCTATGTACCACCAAGCTGGAACCTTTCACTTTCACTGTCCTTTCAGACTTCATGGCCTTTCTTTCCACCCGAGGTGCTGGGCTACTCAATGACGGGCGCCTTGAGCCACCGGACATGGAGCGCTCTTTGGGTACGGGTGTTGAATGACGCGGTCCTTTACGATTACTACTCCTTGAGGTTGATGCCGTCCTATCTGAGGGCTTGGACCTCTTGGCTTCTTGTTTACCTGACTCCTTGCCGTTTCCACCAGTAGCAGTTCTTTTGTGTCCACATAACCCTTTCTCTCCCCCTCTAACGAAGACCGTCTTCTCGCGTCCTTGGACCTTTCTTTGTCACGACCAGATCTCTGCACTGCTGTTTCGTCATGTTGAGGATTTTTGGGTTCCTGCTTACGTGGTGGTTCCCTATCAGTAAATCTTACAGGGGAGAATACAACTCTTTTGCTTGATGAAAGTCGGTGTTGGTCCCACTGTAAACGTCCTATTTCTTTTATTGCTCTATTCGCACTACTCGCACTTTTTGCAGCCATTTTGTACAAAGGAATGTGAAATGTGAATGATTAAACTATATATTTATATAGCTCAATGGCCCTTACCGTTAATTATCGAGTGAGTTCTTCGTGCGATTCTATTTATATCCAAAACCGGTTATCCGAGACATAAGAAAAATTAAAATGTCAAATAAGTCCAAAGGCACAATAATAGATTCTTGGCCCAAAATGTCTACCATAAATCCTCTTTCACCATTACAAATTCATTACAAATTCAGCATCATAAGTGCTTTATTTCGCGATTTTTCCGCTTAGAATATCAGACCAAAAATTTCATGACCGACTCCGAGACAATCCAATTAATGTTTTGACTTCTTTAATTTTGCACAAATTACATTTTGCACTACTGTTGCGTCTACTTTGAAAAACTACAATCCAGTTGCTCTTGTTATGGTAAGCAATTCATTAGTAATTTTTATATGTTCAAAGGCATTTTCCTTACAGTTTTTCCTTCTCCAACGCTATGTCTGACAATTTCTGAAATGTCTTCTTCATCTTAATGACAATTAGGCTATGGGTCTAGATGGTATCCCTTGTAGCTTTGTTAGAGATGTTACCCCCCCCCCCCTAATTGACTGACATTTATCGCCCATAATCAATCTTTCTATTATTAAAGGCTCTTTCCTTATGAATTAAAGAATGCTACATTAATTTCCCTGTGCAAGCAAAATGTACAGACAGAAGCGGGTACTATAGACCTGCGTCGGTCTTGTGCATCATTCATATGGATTTTCAGGTCTATACTATCAGCATAAAGAATATTGTCAAACAACATTTTTCATTCTGATTTAAGGCGTTGGTTTTCTTCTGCCATCTGTTATCATAAAATTCAAAATGGACTAAGGTAATTTGGTTGAAATCGTTTTACTAGATTTACTAAATGTGTTTGATACCCTCAATGATCACAATAAGCAATTAAACTTGAGGCTTTCGGATTTTTAATTTAGATGCAGTCTCAGTCTAATCTTTCTGATTGGACTCAAGTGGTTGAAGTTTCAGTTGTTCATTCATCTTCATTTTATTATATGTTAATTACATGTCTGCTGTCGTAAAGAATAAACTACTCTTACGGGCTGGTGACTCTTGAATTCTTGATACTGGTAAAATGTATCTTAAATCGAGTCTTCACTTATCATCCGACATTTGTCTCTCACCAATAGGTCGATAATCGTAAACCTATGTGGGATAGCAGCTGGAGGCAAGGAAAGGATGTAGTGGTATTCCTGGTGTAAGAAATACCAGGAATCCATTGTTAGGTGCTCCAGTCGCCGCGATATGACTGAAATACTGATAAAAGCGGCGTTAACCCAAATCAATCGATCAATCTGAAGTTGAAAGACCAAAATCATTCCACGCGTTTGGCCTACAATTAAAAAAATAAGTTTCAATAACTTGAATTGTGACCCTCCACAATTTAAGGTTTGTTTACATAAAACGATGACGTCGGCAATGTCGTTTTAACTATCGCTTATCATTCAATCACTCTTTTCGGTCACGGAGATTTACGAAATCGTCCAATAGCTTCTGTTTGCTGTGATTTAGCGTCCAACCCTCGCAAGGACCTGGAGCCACCTGAAGTGAAGGCTTTTTGGTTTGATTCTTAACCTATACTTAGTGAAGTCTGAAAAACGCTACGTTTTGATTTCACCGTACATTGCCTTACATGTGGGTGTCAATTAATATCAGTTACGTCATTGGCTTCCGCTAGCAATCAAGAAGTTGTCGACCTTAAACAAAGACTGTCGAAATTCACCGTGAACTCCGATATTTCAGCAGTTGTAAAAGAAACTGTGTTGGTATTATGATATATCTAAAAGTAATATTGCTATTGAAAACTCTTGTCTTCAAAGCTCAGATGACATTATTTGTGTTCAAATTGATCAAGATTTTAGTGCACTTAAGTCAAATTCATGGCCTTTTCACAAGTGTAATGGTAGGTGTTGTATTTTAATATAATTTTGATATGACGACGGCTATTTTTTTTTTACCAAAAGTACGTAGTTTCGGTAAAAAGTCCTTTGCTTTAGGTATATATAGTTTGTGTCATGAGAAATAATGAAGCGGATGAATTTCTTGGGTCCCTTTGGTGCTGCTGGCATAGTTTTATCTCGAGAGAAATAAATCGGATAAGAAGATATAGCGATTCAGTTTATCTTCCCTGCTTTGGTCATATCTGGTTTGTACCAGGAGAGAAAATGAATCGGATAAAGGAGATGCTGGTTACCCTCCCTGCTGCTGGTATATCTAGTTTGTACCTTGGGAGACAAGGGAAACGCGGATGAAGGAGATACGAGTTCCCCTACGAGCTGTTGGCATATCTTGTATGTACCGTGAGAGACATTGAAGCGGATAAAGGAGGTGCGAGTTCCCATACGAGCTGCTTGCTTAGTTTGTACCACGAGAGATAAAGGAAATACGCATTCCTCTCCTTGCTCCTGGCATACATGTGTTACCATGAGAGACAATGCATCGGATAAAGGATAATTGAGTTCATCCCCCCCTCGTGCTGCTGATATAGATTGTACCATGAGAGAGAAAGAAGCGGATAATTAAATTCAATTAAATATCAGTTACGTCATTGGCTTCCGCTAGCAATCAAGAAGTTGTCGACCTTAAACAAACGCTGTCGGATTCACCGTGAACTCCGATATTTCAGCAGTTGTAAAAGAAACTGTGTTGGTATTATGATATATCTAAAAGTAATATTGTTTATGAAGAGAGACTCTTGTCTTCAAAAGCTCTGATGACATTATTTGTGTTCGAGTTGACCCAGATTTCTATACTTAGAGATTGATTTGTATATTTGTTTTTACTTTGGTACGGCTGTAAAAAGTATTTGGCAAACATTAGTTGTCTCTTATACATACGATAGATAATATAACCTGATAAAGACCCTGATCGAAAAATAGAAAAAAAAAGAAATACTTAATGTAATATGGTGTTGAGATTTTAACACGTCTGATTTGCCAGATTATGAAGCAGATGCCTCTTTTGACAAATATTGATGTTTTTCCAGACGACTTTTACATTGATTAATTTTGCAATAAATAGGGGTAGATCAGATTATTTCAGGAATATTGTTGGATCTATTTAAACAGACTGGTCTATGTATAATTAACGATACAGTGGGGCAACGGTAAAGATGTTATTTGCTATACCTTTGTCGGCAATAGGAGTCGAGCTTAGTCGATTAGTAATTACTAGTCAACTATTTTTCTTCATTTATTGTAACTTTTGATGTGCTAAGATTTTCCAGAACATTGCCATATCAACTTTACCTTTAGTTTTAAGCCAAAAGATCATGTGAAAGTGGATTTTATGCTAGTATCGGCTTCTAACATGTTTGGGACCTTAACAAGATTCATTTGTTTCACGTTAAACTAACCTCAAATGACACTAGAGTTGAATTTGGTCGATTATTAACACAGCGACTTCTTGTAGTACAAACAATGACGTAGATAATTGTGTAGATAGCCTAACACGTTTAATGGAAAGTAAAGTCTCCCTTTTTCAAGCGTATGGTTTGAAATAAGAGTGAAATAGATTACGAAAAAAGCTCACAAAAGTGTTTTTCTAATTCATGATTTGAAATACGGAGACTATTTAAAAATCGTTGAATCTTTTGAGAAAATAAATCAGAAGAAATAGAATTAATATGGTTAAAGCCCGATAGATATACAATGGTTGTAACAGGAAAACAAAATATGAATATGCTGATATGGAAACTCACTGGTGAGAGAGTTATTAAAAGTAAAAGAAAAGAATGCTATATTATATTAGAGAATGCTTAAACTAAAATATTGAATTGAACAGATATGTTTGAATCGTTTAACCCCTATAGTGATTTTTTTAGTCAGAATCAGGGTGTTTTAAACTTTATTGAATAATATAATAAAGAATTCAATATTAATTTTAATGAAATTAATAACAATAACGTTTCAACATATTTTCAAAAGCAATTACTCAATGATTAATAGGCTGGGTCCTAGGTAATATTTTTCAATGTAATTAAATTTAAGTAATAATTTAGCTGCTCTCCTAGAGTTCGACAAGGCGAATGCCTTTCCGCCTAGCCAGTTCTTATGTTCATCAATGACATTGAGGATGATTATATTAAAAAAAGATAGTGGGGTGTTAACAAGTATATATTTAAAAAGTATTTACGAGTGTATCTACTGATTATATTGTTGTATTTGAAAATAGCTCTCCTGAACTTTAAATTATCTGGATTTGCTATTTAACTATCGCTCCAAGTGAAATTTTCTCAGTGAATACTATAAAAATAAAAGTTATCATTTTCAGAAAAGAGAGATGGTAACTAAATAATAGATTACTTATTGATTACGTATGGGGGAAATCAAACTGAAATCGATGAAAACTGATTTGCCTAGGTATTTTTTTTTTTTTCTTCTGGTGGATCATTTGCCAACACCAAGTCTACATTAGAACGTCAGTTACTGAAAGTTATTTTAAACTAGATAAACATTTACATCTATATTTTTTACACGGATATCAGTTAAATACAAATTAGAACTTTTCCACGAATTAATTATGCCTTTAATGAATTATTGCAGTGAAGTTTGGGAATTCCATTTGAGTCTAGCATTCCTGATCACTTCCTTCAAAATTGGATCAATCGTATGAATAATTCTAGTCCGGCAGTATTCTATAGCAGACTAGCCGAGTTTCGATTTCAACCCTATCTTGATTTCATTTATGTAGAAAGAAAAGGAGTTAGTCTAAGCCAGCTTCGTGTATCATCTAAGGCTATGTGAGACAGGAAGATAAAATATACCTTCAAGGACACCATTTCTTGATCGAACATGCACCCGGTGTCAAATATTAGAAGACGAATATAATTTTGTTATTGAATGTAGTCATTATAACAGCATTCACAAGAAATGTTTACCCATATTATTGCATATGTCCTAATGTGTATAGGGTTATTGAATTTACGAAATCGGAAAATCAGGATCTGTTGATTGGGGAAATTATATAAATAGAGCATTCGTGCTAAGAAATGAAATTATGTACGTGCTTCTGGAGGGTTGTAACTGCAAATAAAGGTGCTGTTGTAAAGTTTTAGTAACAGTTCGACGTATTTATTCAAATCAAGCTTATGTTTATAGTAGTTATACTAATTTAAAGGGCTAACTTTACTTTATCGCATTAAAAACCTTAAGTTTATGTAAGTAGTTCCATGAACAGTTGTGGTCGATCTTGTTTTCAAATTATTTCTTGTGTTGTCGTTTCACGATCGAAACCTATTAGCTTCAGCTTAAAAAGCCAGTTTACTGCAAGACGTTTATGTCACATAGAAACAAGGCTTTTATGGGCGGCATTAATTCCCACATATAGTATTTAGTGAAAATCTCCTCAGAAATTATCACAAGCATGTTACTCAAGTGATCCTCACTAGGTTACTTCAAGAAATTTCGACCCGAAGAACGAGGTTACCTTACGAACGAGACCATTTCCATATGTGTTGTGTAGTGAATAATCTTCTAATAAATTGTTTGTTGTGTTTTCAACAAATTCCCGCAAAATTGATTCTTTGGTGACGTCAAACATTTTTGATGTCATATAAAATATAGTTTTCATTGGATGTGGGTGGAGGGATGGGCACATTTCCAAATATGATATTTGGTACAAGTTTAGAAAATCTCCATCCAGACGTATAGAGCGATGCCGGTGATGAAGCGCCTCTGCTTACAAACCATTTTGATGATTGGACATATTGTACGGCTTGGATGACTGCATGCCTACCGTTAAAGTACCAGGCGCTATCGATTTGGTCGTTACTTTTCAGTCTGTTTATGAGTTAAGAGTTTTGGCGAGTAACATCATCGACTAACCGGTATCCAGTTTTTTTCATGTCTTGGTGTTTAGTCATTACCTTGGATTTAACACTATTGTTGACGATGTTTTTATCACTGGTCGCTCAAATGTGCCCTTTTCTGGGATTCTGTGGATCGCTAGGATATCGTTTTTTGTGATATCAACACCCCGGCCATTTAGAACAAAGAAGACTTTTTTGGATAACTGGTCAACTGTTACTGATGGTATCTGCATTATTTGGATATTGTTTTTTCGCGAAAACTGTTCGTCGTGATTGCCCAATTTGATAGCTAGATTTACCTTTTCTTCAATTTCGTGAAATCTCTTGGAATGGTCCAGTAAATCAATTTCGTATCTATCTTCATGCTTTTTGAGTTTCTCCGTTAACTTTTGGTTTTCAAATTTCAGGGTATTCAATTCCTCTTGTAGTTTGTTACATCGACCGTCTACATGATTCTTTATTTCATCTTTCATCCCTATCTCAAATGAAATCATAACGTCATTTACTGTCTTTGAAATGAGATCTTGAATATCTGATTTTTTCAAGGATTTTTTGATATCGGCTTTTATTTCTTTGATATCTTTCAATATCCTAGAAATTAGTTATCGGATTCATCGTCTTCCCTGCTTACCTCTACTGAGTCATTCATTTCTTGGATTTAACTTAAGTGTCTCACCTAATCTTATTAGTGACAATCTTCGTTATAGTACGAACAAAGGATGACAGCGATGTTATCACTTCGACTGCTTGTACTGAAATAGCAATGCGGGCCGGTTCGACGCCTCGCTAGACTGGTTTCGCGCGCTTTCGCGGACATGCCTATCGTACCGACAGGGGCGTGGTTAGAGCCGAAGAGGTTAACGTTTAGGCTCTACCAAATATTTACTACATTTCCCCCCAACTTCATTGAGAGGACATGTCTAAGTACACATTTCCTACCATCACCATAACATACATTAACCGGTCTGCTATTCCACCATTTCTTTTGTTCGGGATGGTCGTTTGTATCCAGGTCGAGTTGGCACCAGGCAGGATTTCGGAAGAAACCGGGTATACACCGGGTCTCAACCAAAGCGTTGTTACAGTAGTTGGGCGTTAGTCGTAGCAACTACAGCAGTTCTTTCAAGGTTGTACCTCTTATCTTCGACGCAACGTCTGCTAACATCCCGAGTAAACTAGGTCCTGTATGGAATTTTCCTTGCACGGGGAAGTAGGTTGCGTCAGTCTCTAGTAGGATTCTGTCGGAAGGAACCAGTGTGAGCGCTGTTATCTCAGGCTGTCCCAAATAATCCACTAGCTTAGTAAATCCACAGTATGTATTTGGGAATACTTCGAACCAGCTTTCGACTAGCCTCGGTGATCCATTGAAGCTGTGAAGATGAATCTTCTGTTCTCGTGGTAGAACATCCTTGGTTTGCTTCAGGAGTGAGTAGAGGGGCATGTCGATGTTTGTTCCTTTTACTCCTCTACAAAGGATCACTTACACTTTCTGACTATCCACCATTTTAAGCAACTCGTCTAGAATGGTCGTTCGTTGAAACCATGTTGCCGCTGGGATGGAGTAGTTCAAACCAATCTCTCCCATTCCGGGAGCTTCGGGAAGTTGGATAAGGCTTGCTAGTCTCTGTGTCCATTGGTCGAATTTCTTTGGATGTAGATTCGTTTGTTTGAATGGGGTTTTACCTCGCTTTCAACAATCTTTCAGTTATATCGCGGTGGCTGGAGCACATAACAATGGAATCCTGGTATTTCACACACCAGTACTACCATTACATCCCTTCCTAGCCTTCAGCTGCTATCCAACAAAGGTCTACGATCATCGACCCATTGGTGAGAGACAAATAGTTGGAAAGGATGAGTGCCGCCGTCGGGGATCGAACCCGGGACCTCTAGATTGACAGGCCGACGAGCTACCAACTGCGCTATGACGGCGGCTCTTTCTTTGGATGTAGACCCACACTGACTACTACATTCTGACCATGACGATGCTGTACCTCTTCCATCGTAGGATATGCCTCTGGGTCGCAGAAGTTTGCTATTGCACCAATGACGTTGACTTGAAACGTTCTTTCAGCTGAGACAGGTTCACACGCTGCCTCAAAAGTGGGCAGGTCTTTTGTCATAACCCTTCACATCCTGTGGAAGTGACCGTCAAATGCACAAGGCAACTGGGGTAGTTCTGGTTCCTCGGAACGCTCAGGATTGATCGTGTTGAACTGTTCAGTGAGAATGGCTCTGTACCTGGTTCGAGCTAGGCAATCAGAAGAATCATAGCTCTCCAATGGAATAGGGCTGCTGGGCTAGTTAGAGGTCTACTGTTTCTTTTCTGTCGACTGTCCGTAGATCTTAGTCTACTTTCTTGTTTTGATCGACTGTCAGTAGATGAGTTAGTTCGGTTCTTGTCTCTATGTACCACCAAGCTGGAACCTTTCACTTTCACTGTCCTTTCAGACTTCATGGCCTTTCTTTCCACCCGAGGTGCTGGGCTACTCAATGACGGGCGCCTTGAGCCACCGGACATGGAGCGCTCTTTGGGTACGGGTGTTGAATGACGCGGTCCTTTACGATTACTACTCCTTGAGGTTGATGCCGTCCTATCTGAGGGCTTGGACCTCTTCGCTTCTTGTTTACCTGACTCCTTGCCGTTTCCACCAGTAGCAGTTCTTTTGTGTCCACATAACCCTTTCTCTCCCCCTCTAACGAAGACCGTCTTCTCGCGTCCTTGGACCTTTCTTTGTCACGACCAGATCTCTGCACTGCTGTTTCGTCATGTTGAGGATTTTTGGGTTCCTGCTTACGTGGTGGTTCCCTATCAGTAAATCTTACAGGGGAGAATACAACTCTTTTGCTTGATGAAAGTCGGTGTTGGTCCCACTGTAAACGTCCTATTTCTTTTATTGCTCTATTCGCACTACTCGCACTTTTTGCAGCCATTTTGTACAAAGGAATGTGAAATGTGAATGATTAAACTATATATTTATATAGCTCAATGGCCCTTACCGTTAATTATCGAGTGAGTTCTTCGTGCGATTCTATTTATATCCAAAACCGGTTATCCGAGACATAAGAAAAATTAAAATGTCAAATAAGTCCAAAGGCACAATAATAGATTCTTGGCCCAAAATGTCTACCATAAATCCTCTTTCACCATTACAAATTCATTACAAATTCAGCATCATAAGTGCTTTATTTCGCGATTTTTCCGCTTAGAATATCAGACCAAAAATTTCATGACCGACTCCGAGACAATCCAATTAATGTTTTGACTTCTTTAATTTTGCACAAATTACATTTTGCACTACTGTTGCGTCTACTTTGAAAAACTACAATCCAGTTGCTCTTGTTATGGTAAGCAATTCATTAGTAATTTTTATATGTTCAAAGGCATTTTTCCTTACAGTTTTTCCTTCTCCAACGCTATGTCTGACAATTTCTGAAATGTCTTCTTCATCTTAATGACAATTAGGCTATGGGTCTAGATGGTATCCCTTGTAGCTTTGTTAGAGATGTTACCCCCCCCCCCCTAATTGACTTACATTTATCGCCCATAATCAATCTTTCTATTATTAAAGGCTCTTTCCTTATGAATTAAAGAATGCTACATTAATTTCCCTGTGCAAGCAAAATGTACAGACAGAAGCGGGTACTATAGACCTGCGTCGGTCTTGTGCATCATTCATATGGATTTTCAGGTCTATACTATCAGCATAAAGAATATTGTCAAACAACATTTTTCATTCTGATTTAAGGCGTTGGTTTTCTTCTGCCATCTGGTATCATAAAATTCAAAATGGACTAAGGTAATTTGGTTGAAATCGTTTTACTAGATTTACTAAATGTGTTTGATACCCTCAATGATCACAATAAGCAATTAAACTTGAGGCTTTCGGATTTTTAATTTAGATGCAGTCTCAGTCTAATCTTTCTGATTGGACTCAAGTGGTTGAAGTTTCAGTTGTTCATTCATCTTCATTTTATTATATGTTAATTACATGTCTGCTGTCGTAAAGAATAAACTACTCTTACGGGCTGGTGACTCTTGAATTCTTGATACTGGTAAAATGTATCTTAAATCGAGTCTTCACTTATCATCCGACATTTGTCTCTCACCAATAGGTCGATAATCGTAAACCTATGTGGGATAGCAGCTGGAGGCAAGGAAAGGATGTAGTGGTATTCCTGGTGTAAGAAATACCAGGAATCCATTGTTAGGTGCTCCAGTCGCCGCGATATGACTGAAATACTGATAAAAGCGGCGTTAACCCAAATCAATCGATCAATCTGAAGTTGAAAGACCAAAATCATTCCACGCGTTTGGCCTACAATTAAAAAAATAAGTTTCAATAACTTGAATTGTGACCCTCCACAATTTAAGGTTTGTTTACATAAAACGATGACGTCGGCAATGTCGTTTTAACTATCGCTTATCATTCAATCACTCTTTTCGGTCACGGAGATTTACGAAATCGTCCAATAGCTTCTGTTTGCTGTGATTTAGCGTCCAACCCTCGCAAGGACCTGGAGCCACCTGAAGTGAAGGCTTTTTGGTTTGATTCTTAACCTATACTTAGTGAAGTCTGAAAAACGCTACGTTTTGATTTCACCGTACATTGCCTTACATGTGGGTGTCAATTAATATCAGTTACGTCATTGGCTTCCGCTAGCAATCAAGAAGTTGTCGACCTTAAACAAAGACTGTCGAAATTCACCGTGAACTCCGATATTTCAGCAGTTGTAAAAGAAACTGTGTTGGTATTATGATATATCTAAAAGTAATATTGCTATTGAAAACTCTTGTCTTCAAAGCTCAGATGACATTATTTGTGTTCAAATTGATCAAGATTTTAGTGCACTTAAGTCAAATTCATGGCCTTTTCACAAGTGTAATGGTAGGTGTTGTATTTTAATATCATTTTGATATGACGACGGCTATTTTTTTTTTTACCAAAAGTACGTAGTTTCGGTAAAAAGTCCTTTGCTTTAGTATAGTTTGTGTCATGAGAAATAATGAAGCGGATGAATTTCTTGGGTCCCTTTGGTGCTGCTGGCATAGTTTTATCTCGAGAGAAATAAATCGGATAAGAAGATATAGCGATTCAGTTTATCTTCCCTGCTTTGGTCATATCTGGTTTGTACCAGGAGAGAAAATGAATCGGATAAAGGAGATGCTGGTTACCCTCCCTGCTGCTGGTATATCTAGTTTGTACCTTGGGAGACAAGGGAAACGCGGATGAAGGAGATACGAGTTCCCCTACGAGCTGTTGGCATATCTTGTATGTACCGTGAGAGACATTGAAGCGGATAAAGGAGGTGCGAGTTCCCATACGAGCTGCTTGCTTAGTTTGTACCACGAGAGATAAAGGAAATACGCATTCCTCTCCTTGCTCCTGGCATACATGTGTTACCATGAGAGACAATGCATCGGATAAAGGATAATTGAGTTCATCCCCCCCTCGTGCTGCTGATATAGAATGTACCATGAGAGACAAAGAAGCGGATAATTAAATTCAATTAAATATCAGTTACGTCATTGGCTTCCGCTAGCAATCAAGAAGTTGTCGACCTTAAACAAACGCTGTCGGATTCACCGTGAACTCCGATATTTCAGCAGTTGTAAAAGAAACTGTGTTGGTATTATGATATATCTAAAAGTAATATTGTTTATGAAGAGAGACTCTTGTCTTCAAAAGCTCTGATGACATTATTTGTGTTCGAGTTGACCCAGATTTCTATACTTAGAGATTGATTTGTATATTTGTTTTTACTTTGGTACGGCTGTAAAAAGTATTTGGCAAACATTAGTTGTCTCTTATACATACGATAGATAATATAACCTGATAAAGACCCTGATCGAAAAAAAGAAAAAAAAAGAAATACTTAATGTAATATGGTGTTGAGATTTTAACACGTCTGATTTGCCAGATTATGAAGCAGATGCCTCTTTTGACAAATATTGATGTTTTTCCAGACGACTTTTACATTGATTAATTTTGCAATAAATAGGGGTAGATCAGATTATTTCAGGAATATTGTTGGATCTATTTAAACAGACTGGTCTATGTATAATTAACGATACAGTGGGGCAACGGTAAAGATGTTATTTGCTATACCTTTGTCGGCAATAGGAGTCGAGCTTAGTCGATTAGTAATTACTAGTCAACTATTTTTCTTCATTTATTGTAACTTTTGATGTGCTAAGATTTTCCAGAACATTGCCATATCAACTTTACCTTTAGTTTTAAGCCAAAAGATCATGTGAAAGTGGATTTTATGCTAGTATCGGCTTCTAACATGTTTGGGACCTTAACAAGATTCATTTGTTTCACGTTAAACTAACCTCAAATGACACTAGAGTTGAATTTGGTCGATTATTAACACAGCGACTTCTTGTAGTACAAACAATGACGTAGATAATTGTGTAGATAGCCTAACACGTTTAATGGAAAGTAAAGTCTCCCTTTTTCAAGCGTATGGTTTGAAATAAGAGTGAAATAGATTACGAAAAAAGCTCACAAAAGTGTTTTTCTAATTCATGATTTGAAATACGGAGACTATTTAAAAATCGTTGAATCTTTTGAGAAAATAAATCAGAAGAAATAGAATTAATATGGTTAAAGCCCGATAGATATACAATGGTTGTAACAGGAAAACAAAATATGAATATGCTGATATGGAAACTCACTGGTGAGAGAGTTATTAAAAGTAAAAGAAAAGAATGCTATATTATATTAGAGAATGCTTAAACTAAAATATTGAATTGAACAGATATGTTTGAATCGTTTAACCCCTATAGTGATTTTTTTAGTCAGAATCAGGGTGTTTTAAACTTTATTGAATAATATAATAAAGAATTCAATATTAATTTTAATGAAATTAATAACAATAACGTTTCAACATATTTTCAAAAGCAATTACTCAATGATTAATAGGCTGGGTCCTAGGTAATATTTTTCAATGTAATTAAATTTAAGTAATAATTTAGCTGCTCTCCTAGAGTTCGACAAGGCGAATGCCTTTCCGCCTAGCCAGTTCTTATGTTTATCAATGACATTGAGGATGATTATATTAAAAAAAGATAGTGGGGTGTTAACAAGTATATATTTAAAAAGTATTTACGAGTGTATCTACTGATTATATTGTTGTATTTGAAAATAGCTCTCCTGAACTTTAAATTATCTGGATTTGCTATTTAACTATCGCTCCAAGTGAAATTTCTCAGTGAATACTATAAAAATAAAAGTTATCATTTTCAGAAAAGAGAGATGGTAACTAAATAATAGATTACTTATTGATTACGTATGGGGGAAATCAAACTGAAATCGATGAAAACTGATTTGCCTAGGTATTTTTTTTTTCTTCTGGTGGATCATTTGCCAACACCAAGTCTACATTAGAACGTCAGTTACTGAAAGTTATTTTAAACTAGATAAACATTTACATCTATATTTTTTACACGGATATCAGTTAAATACAAATTAGAACTTTTCCACGAATTAATTATGCCTTTAATGAATTATTGCAGTGAAGTTTGGGAATTCCATTTGAGTCTAGCATTCCTGATCACTTCCTTCAAAATTGGATCAATCGTATGAATAATTCTAGTCCGGCAGTATTCTATAGCAGACTAGCCGAGTTTCGATTTCAACCCTATCTTGATTTCATTTATGTAGAAAGAAAAGGAGTTAGTCTAAGCCAGCTTCGTGTATCATCTAAGGTTATGTGAGACAGGAAGATAAAATATACCTTCAAGGACACCATTTCTTGATCGAACATGCACCCGGTGTCAAATATTAGAAGACGAATATAATTTTGTTATTGAATGTAGTCATTATAACAGCATTCACAAGAAATGTTTACCCATATTATTGCATATGTCCTAATGTGTATAGGGTTATTGAATTTACGAAATCGGAAAATCAGGATCTGTTGATTGGGGAAATTATATAAATAGAGCATTCGTGCTAAGAAATGAAATTATGTACGTGCTTCTGGAGGGTTGTAACTGCAAATAAAGGTGCTGTTGTAAAGTTTTAGTAACAGTTCGACGTATTTATTCAAATCAAGCTTATGTTTATAGTAGTTATACTAATTTAAAGGGCTAACTTTACTTTATCGCATTAAAAACCTTAAGTTTATGTAAGTAGTTCCATGAACAGTTGTGGTCGATCTTGTTTTCAAATTATTTCTTGTGTTGTCGTTTCACGATCGAAACCTATTAGCTTCAGCTTAAAAAGCCAGTTTACTGCAAGACGTTTATGTCACATAGAAACAAGGCTTTTATGGGCGGCATTAATTCCCACATATAGTATTTAGTGAAAATCTCCTCAGAAATTATCACAAGCATGTTACTCAAGTGATCCTCACTAGGTTACTTCAAGAAATTTCGACCCGAAGAACGAGGTTACCTTACGAACGAGACCATTTCCATATGTGTTGTGTAGTGAATAATCTTCTAATAAATTGTTTGTTGTGTTTTCAACAAATTCCCGCAAAATTGATTCTTTGGTGACGTCAAACATTTTTGATGTCATATAAAATATAGTTTTCATTGGATGTGGGTGGAGGGATGGGCACATTTCCAAATATGATATTTGGTACAAGTTTAGAAAATCTCCATCCAGACGTATAGAGCGATGCCGGTGATGAAGCGCCTCTGCTTACAAACCATTTTGATGATTGGACATATTGTACGGCTTGGATGACTGCATGCCTACAAAATGACATTCATTTAAACATCGGTTTGATATATTGTCCTCTCGTATGGAGGACCTATCTAAGCAAAACCACGAATGCCTGCAATATCAGGCTATTGCAACTATATTCATTGAAGCAATGCTAAAGATACTGCCGTTCTGATACTAAAAAATCAATTATATGTGTAAAATACAGATGAGGCTTTCATTAAATATACACTTCAGATTGATAATGCGTCATTTGAAGGATTCTATTATGATGTTCCGTGGCCGTAACATGATTAAAGTGCGTTTAAGATAGATGAGGCTTTACACTTCACATTAATAAGACGCCAATTGACGGGTTCTATGTTGATTTACTGACTACGCAACATGATTTTACACTCTCTTATACTTCGATTCATTCCCCTACTCAGCTCAGTAATTGGCTCAGTAAATAGTCCCTTAAAACGGCATCATTTCTTAACTTGACGTCATATACCGCAACGGATTTCAATTTAATACCTGGATCATGAATATGAGATGACTTTCCGTTAGCATTTCAAACGGCCTTATAGCAAAAGTAGTTCGATGGTTTGAAGGTAAACTGGTGCGTTTTAACGGTCATTTAATGCATTTGGAACTATAGTCATTCTATCCTTAACGTTTTATTTCTTAATTACATTTCTTGGTTTGAAAAGAATCTTGTCATCTAGCCCATCGCATAGGTGTTTGGGGAGAGTAACGAACGACAACTTTGCTCAGAGATTGATAAAACAACGAGCCTTTACAAACACATTGATATGACGTCAATTTAAGGGTTCTCTTTTGATATACTGAGACCACAACATATATTTAGTGTTTTTGAGACAGGTGATGCTTTGAACAGATTACGCCTTATAGTGTTATGACGTCGAATGAAGGATTCTATGTTGTTCTGAGATAAATAGACGGGTTTGGTGCGTATAAGACCGACGACGCATTCAACAGTGTATCATTTACAATGCTATGACGTCAGTTTAAAGATTCTATGTTGTTCTGAGACCAATAAACGGATTTAGTGCGTATAAGACAGACAACGCTTTCAACAGTACATCATTTACAATGTTATGGCGTCAGTAAAAGGATTCTATTTTGTTCTGAGTGCGTATAAGACAGACAAGGCTTTAAGAAGTTAACATTTCATATTGACATTAGGTCAATGAACAGATAACATGTGGAACTACAATGTGAATTAAATACATATAAGACAGACGATGCTATTGATAGTTCACAATTCTATATACGTCAAATGGCATATTCTATGTCGGTGTTATGACACTGTCAAGTGCATTTAGTGCTCATTACACGTAGCTTTACTCTTCAGAGTGATATCAATTGAAGGGTCCAGTGATGGTTTTCCAATCATTGGGCGTTATAGGTTCGATCCCCGGCGGCGGCACATATCCTTTGGCAGCGGCACATATCCTTTCCGGCATGAGCGGATACTCGTCAACCTAAGTTGTAGCAGCTGGAAGCTAGGAAAAAATGTAAGGGTTTTATGGTATTGCGACATGAAATGTTCAAAAAAGACAGACGAGACTTTATACTTCAAAATGAAATGACATAATTGGCGGATTTTGTGTGTGAGTGTGTGTGTTGTTGTTGTTGTTTGAGACATGAAAATAGCGAGTAAAACACGGGAGAGGCTTTACACTTCACATTGATATGATGTCAATTAACGGAGTGTGTGAATTGAAATTCTGACATTGTGACATGAATTTAGTGCGAATAAAACAGACGAGGTTTTACTCTTCACATTGATTGAATACCAATTGACCGATTTTACGTTGTTAAACTGAAACTGTGACACGAATGTAGTGCCTATGAGATAGACCAAGCTCTACACTTCACATTGATATGACGTCAACTGACGGAATTTATGTTGTTTTACTGACCCTGCGACATAAAGGTAGTGCCTATGAGACAGACAAGGCTTTACACTTCACATTGATATGACGTCAACTGACGGAATTTATGTTGTTTTACTGACCCTGCGACATGAAGGTAGTGCCTATGAGACAGAAGAGGCTTTACACTTTCAAATTCAAATGACGTCAACTGACGGATTTTATTTTGTTTTACTGACATTGCGACATGAAGGTAGTGCCTATGAGACGGACAAGGCTTTACACTTCACATTGATTTGACGTGAACTGACGGACTCTATGTTGTATTACTGACACTGCGATATGAAGATTGTGCTTTTGAGATAGACAAGGCTTTCAATAAATTACACTTCACATTGATATATAACGCTAATTGACCAATCGATGGCTCCGCCTACAAAGTTCGCTAGCCCCGCCCATTGCCCGCTTCGATATTTAACGGAAAAGAAAATTGCACTTAACATCCATGGTCGTTTGGCGACCTAAACGTCGTAATAACAGCTTGATTAAGCTTTAGTTACTTCGTTTAAATTGCCTAACCAACAAAAAAACTTCGCATTAATGGAGGCCAATGTCAGAGTTCGTCTCTTCTCCCAGTCTGAATCGATGATTTGATTGGTAGATATTTTCTTTGATTAACGGTCGTGATTTGTAAATCGTCGGAGGGTCTCTATCAATAAAAAAGGCGATTCACCAATCAAATTGTTCAGTCAAAATACTGAACTGCGACTTGTACACGAATTTGCGTGTGTGGTTGTTTAAAATATAGCCCATGGCGCATCCCTTTTTTTCATGAAAAAATATGCTTCTTTGAAATAAAAGGAAGTTTAATAAAATTGCAATAAATAGAAATAATAAATAGAAAGAGACAGTTTTTTTCTTGCATGACTGGCATAATAGTACATAACCGCAGAAATAGCTCACAAAATTGGCGCAGATAACGGAACAGGATACCATCGCGGCTGTCAATTAAATAATAAATCGGCCAGACAAACCATTCATTTAGGCTGGAAGTTGACTTTGAAATCCGACATTGGCAGACTTTAACGTGAAGCCTTTTTGCTGGTTTGGCGACTTACGCGTCGAAGTTACAGCTTATTCAAAGCTGTATATCAGACGCTTAGGTCGCCAACAAACCATGTTTCCTTACATATATTTTTTGCCAAAAATTTGCAAAACAACGCTATTTAAATCGAAGTAGAACTTCCTGTTGGAAACAGTTGGCCGGAACAGCGGAGTCAGCGATTGGTCAAATCTACATATGCGTAAGACAGAGGTAATTGTGATGCGGTTTTGCTTTAGAAATTTGTAGAAAGTATTCTTTGATTATTGAAAAATAATGTTTTATTGTAGGATCCTTATTTGTAATGACGGATTATGCTCACCGCATGTGTTAGTTAATACTAACCCTTGTCATGCTTAACCCGGAATATTTCTGTTTTGGAAAGAAATATAGATAAAGATCAGACTGCACATAAGTGCAGTCTGATCTTGTTCTACACCTCCTGTTTCTTCTCTTTAAGCCAGAAATGTTAAAATAATCAATTTTCAAAATAAAAATATATATATTGGCTGCCACTGGAGACTTAACCACTAAAACTTTTGAATGCCTTCGCCATAAAAGTAGTTCTTATACCTTTCAGGAATATTGGCAACTGTATTCAAAATTCTTTTAAAAGCATGCTATTTAACCCATTCCCACTCAATTCCGCTTTTTAATCATCTCAAGAAAATAAATTTTGAAAACATTATGGACAATGAAGAAATTGCTGGTGACAAGCAATTTCTTCAATGTCCACAATGTTTTCTACCCAACAAGGAAAAAAATTAAAAAATCAACTAACTTTAAATTGTCGTTTTAAACTTCTCTCAATCAGTCTAAGATTTTGTTACATTGTAATGGGTTAACTCCTTGGTTACTTTAACCTAGTTTATTTATTTGGAAAACATTTGGCAAAGACGATTACTTAACTTTGCTATCTTACAGTAATTTCAGTGCTTTGATTTCCATAATGGTAGGTACCGATGTATTATCATGTCAGAGCTTGATTATCTTATTCCCTCTCATATACTATTCCAATACCATATTCTGAAGAGTAGTTTTGTGAAAACCAGAGGTCGTTTATTAAGATAAACCAGGGTATTTCCGTTATAGCCTAATAGGCTATTGGTCTATTTTTACATTAAGCCGAAATAGTTGCAAAGAGTATAGGGTAATTCACGCGGTGTGTATAACATTTGGAATCCCGCATGTGCTCAAAGTAACGTCATCGTTCGGTCATCGGGAGAAATGTTCGCTAGCCGGTCTTCAATTCTGTAAAAAATCGGTCCAAAACTACCGTAAGCGTCAGTATGAATACCGACAATTACATTGCGGTAATCATTTTGTGTGATATGATTGTGGTTGTTTCGCTTGTCAATCTGTTGCCGTTTACTTTGGGTCATATGCAAATGAGGTCATGCAGTGTCGACAACCGAATTCCGTGATATCTAAAAATGACATGAAAATCCGCTGAACCTTTCATATACAACCAAAAAAGGCTACCTTAAGCCTGTTAGATTACCACGGAAGCCGCTGTCATAGCGCAGTCGGTAGCGCATAAGACTCCCAATCTTCAATCATGGGTTGTAACGAGTTTGATCCGCACATATCCCTTCCGACAGTTTTCTCTCACCAATTTGTGGGTATTTGTTAACCTAAGTGGGATAGCAGCTGGAGACTAGGAAAGGATGTAGTGGTAGTATTGGTGTGAGAAATAATAGGAATCCATAATTAGGTGCTCCAGCCGCGGCGATATGACTGAAATACAGTTAAAAGCGGCGATAAACCCAATTCAATCAAACAATCAATCAGATTACCACGGAGACAATATCTGACTCAAATTTCAGTGTAAGGCGTCCATTTGGGCGTGTTTTGGGCAATTTGCAAATTTTTCTGAACAAGGTTTCAGAAACATCGTTACTTCATTTTAAAAATGGCCCTTTTATCACTCAAGAAAATAAACATGTTTTCTTAGATTTTGCTGAGTTACTTTGTTGATCAATTTTTAACCTTTTCATTAATTTATCAAAATTATGTTTTCACTAATTTTCAGAATATTGAGAGAAATATTTGCTATTTAGAATGCCCGTAAGTCCGTTAACGAACTAAGTTTTACCAAAGATGATTCAATTACTGACGAAGAATTTATCCATACAACACTTTGTAATTTTAGGATGTGCTGAAAAACATGATATACCTTTCACGCCAGGCATGTTGCGACCCCAGTTGCTGCATCTAGTACGACAACACAAGACGCCCAAACAGTACACAATCAATCAGATCAACCAGAGTAACGGAAACTACGTTCAGAGACTGCCCCTAAACAACTCAGACTTCAGTCACATAGAATTGATTTTAAAGCTAAGTTAAAGATTAAGTCTGAAGAAAGTATGTTACGTTTCGATAAAGAAACTAATCGTACGGAATAAAAATTCACATAGTATGTTTAATCTAGCATTTAATGCAGCCTTTAAATGTAGTTCAAAATCGTTTACGTTTTAACCGTGGCAAGCTATGATATCGTCGAAAAATCATAAAGTGAACATAGGAGTAAGATTTTTTTCCTTTCGCGTATCGGGTATGAAAAAACATCGTAAGTAATACAGTTATGGCCATTGTAAAATTGACAAATTGCGTGATTTGGGAATAATTCTTTATAATGTCATGGGACCTATTTAGATCATGCTTCGCTGGTCGTCGTGCGTTAAGTCTTTTAACATTCTCGTCTTTTTCTTAAGAACCCTTGGATTTTAACCAAGCCTGACAGAAAACATCCACATGGGATACGTTTTTAACTAGGTTTATTCCCATTTCATACAAATGTATTGCAAAATATCAGCGTTTCAGATTGTAAGTAGGTTTATTCCCATTTCATTCAAATGTATTGAAAAATATTAGCGTTTCAGTTCCCGGTAAATGACCGTTAATAACATGTGTAAAGAAGGTAAGAGAGTGAAACATGGAGAAAAGCGAAGTCTTATAAAACCTTTCTAAGACCTACTTTTGACCTCCATAAAGAATTTGAGAAGAAAAAAAAATATACACACACACAGAAACACACACCTATACATATATACACATATACATACACACACATATAAAAGCGATGCTGTAATATTGATCTCAAATATTTGTAAAGTAGTCATGTCACACAGGTTTGACCGAAACGAAATAAAAACCCTGCGAATGACTTTAAATATCAAATCTGGAATTTGTTGTATTGAGTGAAAATAACTTTTGTATACGTCATTGAGTTATCTCCACTTGAGAACCTATAAGGGACAAAAGCGGCAAAAAAGGGTACATCTGAAACAATCTCCTTGTCATGAACGTGAAATTGAATGGATTCATAACTGGTAGAATGCTTAGGCTAAGGATTATAAAGTAAGTATAGGGAAAAATATGTCTAGAAATGGCCGCGCGCAAGGGTGGAAATAGGGGGATACGCTTACATATTGACAAGTTTGAAAATCTTTTTCTACAAAACTAACAGACCTGCAGCTCAGATATTTGGTATGTAACATCATCAAGTACAGCTATACCAAGACTGTTCAAATTAAGCACTCAGCCCCGAACGCCACAAGTTATACGTATGGCTTATAAAGTGAAACCATTAAAAATAGTTTTATCTGGGGGATTTCTATCAGGATTGTATAAATTATGACCCAGGGTCAAAATTGGCCCGTCCCGGATATTACAAATTTAACAGAGGCTGATACAGTGAAAATTTTAAAAATCCTTTTCTCTGAAATAGAGAGGCATAGAAATTTGTTGGTGAATCCTGATTTCGCCAAAGGCCCCCTAAAATAGTTATGCGCACAAAAGGAAATGTAATCCAGGCCCGGGGGCGTGCAGGATTTAAATTAGCTATTCCTAGAAGAACTACATGAGCTGTTTCAAAGGCTTAGTATATTGTTGTTAATAATGATAGAGTTTCAGTTCTCCTAAACTTTGCTAATCGTGATCTGTAATGATATCATTTTGTCTGTCGTCCATTATAATTCTTATTCCCCCACCCCCTCAATATACGGGGAATAAGTAGTTTATGCCTAATGCATGTTTTTTGTGATCTTCGGACTCAGGTGACCGATAAGGCCCTATGTACCTCCCGTTGGATGAAATGAGCGGACTGACCGACTGTTTAACGGTCTAAGCCTTTTGAGTGAAATGAACGATACGCAATTACCTCCCTTTCAAAAATGTAAGCGTTGTATTAGAAATGCATTAGTTTATTTGATCCGACCAAACAGATACCGCAACCAATGTTTTGAACACGAAAATGAAGAGAATGGAAAGTTTTGACCATTTGCGTGAGTAATTAGAATGATATGAATGGAAAGGTAAACGGGTGAAATGAATGGAATTAGGAGGGTGAGCGTTAACTTCGTGATATATTAACTGGAGGCATAATTTCGAACAAGTGAAATTTTATAGCAACAGCAAAGCCTAAACTCCTAATTTTCATTGTTTCTCTCTGTGTGTGGGGGGCGGGGGGCGTGTTGGGGGGCGTGTGTGTGTGTGCGTGTGCAGAAATTAGTAAAAGGACAGAATTGGTGAGGGTAAAGGATTACAGTCGATAGAGTCTACCGGCTATCACTGACAGCACATCTAGAACTGACTGGTCGCCGCTGTCAAATGAAAATGATCGATTAGCCTATTAAATCATTTATTCAAGAGACGAACAAACTATTTTTAGTTTTCATGGAAGTATTGAACGAAAACCCTAAGCACACTGTATGAATACGAGAAGCGGATCATACATGAGAGTTTTTAGGTTTTTCGTTTCATACCTCCATTTTTATTTCTTGTTTTGTGCGTTTTAACTCGTCATATATTCGAACATTTAAATGCTTTTAAAGAATGTTAAATTATATTTAAACGTTTTCGTAAATATAAATCAATAGTATTTTTTAAACATGGGGCGATATCCAGCCAAACTGTATTGAAGGACGTTGTTTTAGTCTGGATTTTCGTTCGGTAGGTGACATGAAGTAAATATAAGCTAATGATTGGCCTGAAAACCACTCACCTATGATATCTTACATTGCAATTATATTTGCAGGTGTGTGTCATTATCGCTAGCTAGTTCTGAATAAAGACACTAATATCATATTTCTAACTCGGGTTTCTTAGAGGAAACCCTAGCATAACCGTGTCGATAGTTGTAAATTTTAGAAAACCATTGATTTACGGCAATAATAACCTATAGTAATGTGTTGTATATTGAAATTCATCAAAGTGATCATTCAGTTTTTGTTCCCAGTGCCAAACTGTATCTCTATATTTTTTATAATTTCTTGTATGTGTGTGTGGGGGGGGGGGTATAAGATATTTTCAAAAAAAAATTATTGAAAATATTATTGTATGAAAAGATGATTATCACAAAATTCGAGGTACGTTATATTTCATATGACTCAATTAGGTTTCTAATACACGATAATATCATCAATATTACTCGCTCCAATAGTGCTGCAAACGTTTATCTTCGCTCGATCAAAATAGCCAATTTATATAGGTTTTTATAGTGATAATCTATCGACTTCCCGCAACTGATCACGTGACTTAGTCTCGAGTAAAAATCGCATTTAACGAGGTTTGATTTGACGCATGCGCAGTAAGTTCGTGAAAAGGGGTATTCCAGACAAATTATACAACGACTTTTGGTTTATCCAGGGTTAAAACTCCTGGCCCAAGCATTGGCGGGGAATATATGGTTACCAGAATAAATTGACACAGAAGCATTTAAACAGTTCGATTGGGTGCCAAGAGTTTTCATCAGTATTTAATTTTATTATATATCAATAAATAAAATGAATTAAAATCCGGCTATCTAATACAACTTGACAGACAAAAAAATCCATATTCGGCGTGTACCAAAATCCGTATTCGTCGAGTACCGTTAAGCTCGGACTACTTTTTTGTGTACTGACGTTCGGATTTTTTTTTTTTTTGGTTTTTTTTTTTTTGGTTATTTCTTAATAATTTATGAGAATTTTCTAAATGTCATGTCCTAAATGTATATATAAAAGGAATATACAACAGTGTGTTTTTTTTTCTAGTTGTTGTTATCGTGTCCTCAAAACGTGTGTAGGTATTGTTTATTGGATTTGACCTTCGGTCTAATCCAATAAAAATACCTACACACGATTCTCGAACACGATAACAACAAATAGAAAAACACACTGTTGTAATATTCCCTATATATTGTGCCTGGTTCATCCACTAATAGCTTACCGTAATTCCTCACACCAGTGCAGCAGCAAATTATAATTTCAGCCCTCAGCTGTTCATTACTAACCATTCTCCACTTGAAACATTGTTAGATAAATGATTTGTTTCACAATGGCATTTTCTTAAGTTTTTAAAAGAATTTTGGCCGATCCAGAAACGGTTATATTTAGTAATAATAAAAGGTAGGCTTGTTAGAATAGAAGAAAAAAAAACAAACATTACATCTCGATGTCCTGGATAAAAAAATATAAATCTATTATGTCTTTTAGACTTCACTGTGGGTGGTGATCTATGTCATAATTTCTATAACAAATACAACAAATGCGTTGAAAAATATCAAATTGTATCCAATATCTTACACTGCGCACTAGCGAAAAATATAACAATATTTTACTTGGATGTATCTTGTGTCGACCACAGTCTTTAATAATTTATTTATTTTTTTTATTTTTTTTTTCGCAACTGAATTAAATGAATATCTCTTAGAGTTGGTTTGATATTTTATTCAGTCTCACAGCTGTAATTTAAAGTCACTCTTGCATATCGAAATTATGTATCGCTTAAAAAGTGATAATCGAAAAAGTGCGTCGAAGTTCACTGAAAATATCCATCATGTATTCGTATACTTCAGGTTGAGTGAAAATATACATGTACCCTTCTTCTTCATGATGAACTATGGTTATCATAACAGCAATCGCTTTTTGGACTACTTTAATTTTACTTCTGATAGGGAGTTTTAACTTCATAAATAAAGTTAAAGACGGATGGAAATGTTTATCAATAATTGGTTCGGCCTTAAACAGAAGACCAGCTCGCATTCACCAAAACTTGTATGATGGTGCTGTAAAGTTTGGTAAAATATTTACAACAAAAATCATCGGAAGTGACATTGTGGTGCTGAACTCTGTTGAAATGGTTCATAGAGCGTTTTCAAGGGATGGCAACTTGTATAATTACAGACCTGGATTATTCGTCGCAGATCGTCTCGGCTTGCTAGAAAGCATATCATTCAGGGATTTTGATAGACATCATGCATTTTTTCGTAGAGTCTTTTCGAAAAACCTTCATTTGTGTATGAATATACAAAATGAGTTTAAACAAAACGTTTCCGATGAACTAAACAACAGGTTAAAAGAAATAACAGATTATGACGGGAAAGAATTCGAGGTTACAGATTTAGTGCAACGAGCAGTTATTAATATTATTTCCTTACTTGTAAGTGCATTCAGTACTTTTCTAATGGTAATGTCACAATTTCTTAACTTAGAATTAACCAACACCCGATTGAAGAAGAAGTGGAAAAGGGTAACTAAAATTGAAAGTGATCACTACTTGTAATATTTATATTTCCTAAATTAGCGAGAACACTGTCGCCTGATTCAACCAAACAACAACTGAAAGCGATCACTAGCTGTAAGATTTTAATTTTCTAGAAAAGCGGGTAAACTATCACCTGATTCAACTAAACGTTTTCCAAACAAAAAAGAATTTCATTAAATGACATCTTGATATATGTTGCAAAATAATCGCTAAAGAAGCACTGGGAATTTATTAAGAAGACTTGTGTTGAGAAATTAAAACAAACACATAACAAGAACGCGAACCAATTGCGAAAAGGGCAAAAAGAAAGTAATGAGCCGTTATTAGCTCTACTAGTTAAAGGCTAGAATAGCTATAGCGATGGCGTTTTCCCTTCCAGAGTTCGTGCGCCCGGCCGACTGGCCGCCTGTTAACATTTCCTTGTTAACACAGTAGAGGCCAAAGTTTTCATCGCGTTCTCTTCAAACTTTCACAAAATGATTGTACCATCATAAGGATCGTTCCTTTCGAAATTGTGTCAGATCCATGAAGAAAGACGGGAAAGGGGGCCTATTTAATTTTTTATTAAAAGATCCTAGTTAACACTAGTCCACAGTTTCAATCCGATTCTCTTCAACGTTTTACAGAACGATTGTACTATTATAAGGATAGTTTTTTGTGTTTTTTTTTTTCGAAATCGGTAAGACGTTAAGATCCGTCCAGAAACATGGTGTTATTGGCCTTATGAAAATTTAATTAAAATATACTTAAAATCCTCCTCGACACTCTCGAGTCCACAGCTTTCATCAAATTCTCTTCAAACTTTCCCATACCGATTGTACAATCATAAGGATCGTTCCCTTCGAAAGTGGGTATGATCCGCCAAGAAACACGAGAAAATGGGTCTTATGAAAGGTTGACCAAATATCTGTGTTAACACTCTGGAGTTCACAGTTTTTTTTAACATATTCCCTTCACAAAGTCACAGAAAGTTTATACCATTAGTAGGGCTGTTACTTTTCGAAAGTGGGTCTGAAACGCCAGGTATCACAAGAAAAGGGGCCTAATGAAGTTTTACTTTTCAAACCCTGGTTAACACAATGATGTCACCAGATTCACTTTAAATTTACACTGAATGATTTTATTCCTGTAGAAATTATGCCAGATCCGTTGAGAAACATAGGAAAATGGACATTATGAACATTCAATTAAAAGATTTGTTGAGTGCTATAAAGTCCATAGATTTCATCGGGTTAAATTCATACTCTCGCAGAACGATTTTACTAAGATAGTTCCCTTCGAAAATGGGTCAGATCAATCAAGTTACAAGGGAAAATGGGCTGAATGAAAACTTAATTCAAATATCCCTATTTACGCAATAAAGCCCAAAGCTTTGATCGGATTTTGTTGAAACTTTTAAAGAATGAATGTTAGATCATAACGGTCCTTCTTTTCCAAATAGGGTCTGAACTGTTAATAAACACGGGAAAGGGAGCATTATTTATAAGCCTTGTTACCATGTCCAGAGCTTTCTTCAGATATTCCTCAAACTATCACAGAATGATTGTACAATAGTTACGATTGTTGGTGTTGACATTAGACCTGATCCGTCAGGTATCACAGTTAAGGAAGCCCAATGAAAAATTAATTTTAGAATCCTTGTACCACAATAAAGTCCACTGTTTCCATCTGATTCTATTCAAAATTTCACAGAATGTTTGTACCATCATTAGGATTGTTTCTTTCCAAATTGGGTCTGACCTGTCTTGTTTCACAGGAAAAGGGGCTGTATAAAAATGTTACAAAATTCTCATTAACACAAGTATTTCCCCAGTCTTTATCTGATTCTCTTCAAACTTTAACAGAATGATTGTACCATCCTTTGGATTATTCCCGTATAGATTTTGGTCTAATCTGTTAAGTTTCACGAGAAAAGGGGCCTTATGAAAATGTTTTAACAAATATGTTGTTATAACAATAAAGTCCTCACTTTGTCTTAACCATTTTCTTCAGAATGATTGAACTATCATTAGGATTAAATAAGGTCTGATTTGTTAAGTTTCACAGAATAAGGTAACTTATGAAACAAAGTTTTTACAACAAATTCTTCACACAATTCAATCCCCTGTTTTCATTGATTCTCTTTAAACATTTAGAGAATTACTAGAATTGTTCCTTTTGAAATTTGGTTTGTTCCGTAAAGTATCACGTGAAAAAGGGCCCTATGAAAATTTCACTTTCTCATAAACATAGTAAAGTCAATAGATTACACTGATTGATTGTACCATCACTATGATTGTTGATTTTGACAGCAGCTCTGTGAAAATTGTATCTTAATTTTTTTAGTTAACATAATGATGATCTCGTATTCCATCGGTTTCACAGGATGATTAAAGGTAGGTATCGATGTTTTTTTCATGTCACAGATTTTAATTATTTTATTTCCTCTCATAAACTATTTGAATACAATATGCCGCAAAGTAGTTTTGCAAAAGTCTGAAGTCGCTTATCAGAAAAAAGCAGGGTATTTCCCTAATAGCCTACGTAGGCTATTGATCTTTTTTTAGATTAATCCGAGAAAGTTTCGAAGATTATAGGGCATTCACGTGGCGCGAATTACCGTTGGAACCTTGCATTTAGTTTATATTACATCACACCAACTTCATTAGGTGTTATGTACGAATATAAACACCTACCGTAGTTTTGCGCTTAGCCTTTTATGTTACATGATTTAGGACGTTGGCTGTTTCGCTAGTAAATTTGTTACCTTCATTTGACTCTGGGTCATATGCAAATGAGGTCATTCGATGTCGACAGCCGAATTCCGTGATATCTGAAAATAACCTGGAATTCCGCTGAACCTTTCCGATATAACCACAAAAGCCACTTTATGTCTATTAAATGAGGTCATTCGATGTCGACAGCCGAATTCCGTGATATCTAAAAATAACCTGGAATTCCGCTGAACCTTTCCGATCTAACCACTAAAGCCACTTTATGTCTATAAGATTACCACCAAGACAATACCTGACCTAACTTAAAGTATTAAATGTTCGTTTGAGTGTATCTTTCGGCACTTGGTATTTTTTTTTATCTAGGTTTCAGAAACATCGATACCTCCCTTTAAACCGTCATTAGGATATTTTTTTTAAATTAGATTCAATCAGTCAAGAGCAATGGGAGAAGGGACCTTATGGAAATTCTATTACAAAATAAAATGAATAGTTTTCACCGAATTCTCTTCAAACTTTCGCAGAATGATTGTATAAATCTAAGAATTGTTTTTTTTAAATGGGTAAGGTCAATAAAGTTTCGCGAGAAAAGGGGCCGTATGAGAACTAAATTGAAATATATTTGTTAACACAATTCGCCAAAAGAATTTTTATCGGATTCTCTGCAATTAAGCATTGAAAAATTGTGGCATTGGAAAGAAAGGAAAATTGGCCTTATAGATTATCATTTAAAACATTCTTGTTAATGTGATGAAGTGCACAAATACTTCCAGGTTGTCTTAAAAGGTTCACAGGACCATTATAGGGTCGTACGGAAAGTTCCTTTCTGAAATGAAGTGGATCCATCAGAAAACACGGGAAAAGGGGCATTACGGATTGTTGCTCAAAATGATAAAGGACATTAAGTCCATTTTTAATTCTTAATTTATGCATTCTTCTTTAAGCAATTAACTGCCTTAAATATCAGATTACTTTAATAGAAAACTTGATAGCCAGTAGAGCGTTTCAGGCTCTCATGGGCCTCTCAGTGTAAGCTCATACTGGCCCGATAACTGGGTCTTGATATTGTTTTAGATTCCACCATCAGGTCTAACATAAATTGATAAAAATCCGAAAATCTGATGACTTAGAATTGTCACTATTTTTAGCTTCTGTTTCACCATTAAGTCTTATACAGAGCATCCTTCATGCAATTGAACCTTAATTGGGCTTGAATTAAGTCACTTTATTCCGAACGTAATATAATTCACCTCGTATTTAGAGGAAGAGTAATATCTAGAATCTTATACGTTTCAATACTTACATAATTTGCATTTCAGCTTATTGGAGAAAAGGCTACCGACAAGGATGTTATAAGCTTTCAGGAACTAATCTCTGGAGAGGATTTCTTCTTAAATACCTCGACAAATGCATTACTGTCCCATCTACCAATCTTGCTCAACCTTCCTTCTTACAAAAGACGAATGGAAAATGTATTGAACGCAAAACAAAGTTTACAAGAAACGTATTTTCGAAAACTCGAGGCAGGTCAACATTTCTTTTAGCCCTTCTTGTTATTCATTCAAAGATTTTTATCAAAGGGAAAAAAGAGACTTATTTTCAAATCGTTGCTTTCGATAATTTTCCGAACTGAGAGTTAAGTTTGTAATAAAAAAGCCGTTGATGACGTCATTAGCCCACCTGAGCGCAAGCTGCTCATGTTAGCTATTGTGATCACCCTTCGTCCGGCGTCCATCGGTTGTCTTCCGGCGGCCGTCAACGATTTCATTACACAACATTTCATCCCAGTGCCGATTTCAACCTAATTTAAAGAAATGCTCCTTAGGTGGTAGCCTCCCAAAGCAGCTAAAAGAATTTAAATCCGTTAAATCTCCGGTTGCACATTGAAACGATTGTGTAATTTTAAGAAAATCTTCTCCTGAATCAGAAGGCATTGAGCCTTGATATTTTGCATAAATCATCATTTTATCGAGCCGTTTCAAAATAGTTAAAATCTTAACGCTAGGAGCGGAGCCCAAGGGGAGAGTCTTATATATGAACAAAAAGGATTTTTCAATGTCATCTCCTCCCAAACCACTGTGCCAGTTTCAACTCAAAGTGAAACTTAAACAATCCTGATTCAGAAGGCTAACAGCTTTTATATTTTGCATGAAACACCAGTATAATAACCTCAATAAAAATTGACAAATCATTAACCTTGGTTATCCTGTGACCCAGCCCGAGGAGGATCATATTTTTAAACAAAGAAGGATTTTTAAACGACATCTCCTCCAAAATTACTGGGCCAATTTCAACAAAATTTGGCAGAATTGATACTTGGGTTCCCCCTTCAAAATAGCTAAAAGAATTGAAATCAGTTGAAAACTTTTCTGTTACATACTACTGGCTATGGATTTTGCAAAATGACGCCATTTGAAATTGAGTTGATGGATGTTACTTCCTGTATCAGTGGACGGGGCCAGCGATTAGTCAATTTCTTGATGCATGTAGAATGTCATTCAAACTCTACTGACAAGTTTACATAACTCATAGTCATAGCTTTTAACTGAAATGAAAAGATATACTAAATGAAATGGATTTTTAAACCATTTCACGTTCATATCGAGCCCGTTATTTGTAAATTTAAACGTCATATGCATCATCGCCTTTTATAAGTTAATGTTTACAATTTTAGGTCATCTGACCGAAATCATAGTGACCTTTACGATATTGTTTAGTCCGACGCCGTCCGTGGTGTGTCGTGTGAAATGCGTTACTTTTTCGATTACTTTTTAAGAACTCCAGATCAGATTTCAATCAAGTATGGCAGGAAGTATTTCCGTGAGAAGGTGTGTAGACTACAGGTTTTACATATAAAAGAGTAATCTCCCCTTGGGGCACCATAAGGACCAAAAGGGGGCCAAATTGGGTTCTTCTAAAAACCCTTCTTGTTATGAACCGGTTCGCATTTGGTATTTGAAGTAATCAGGACAAGGCTTATAATGTTTTTACAAGAAAAAAGGAAAATGTTTAGGATCGTCAAAATCTGTAAAGCAGTAAGGAGCAAGTTTAGTCCAAAATAGCCAACTTTTGGTTTAGGAATATGTATTTGAAAGTTGTATGAAAAGTAGAGAACATTTTTTCAGGCTTAGAATAGTTTGAGCCTAACCCCTGGTCCGAGGAATTGGCCAAAATACTGCAAAATCAGGAAATGCTAGTTTACTTGAAAAAGTGTTTGTATAGCCATATGAATTTGGAAATTGTAAGGTCTACAAAAATTGTAATTTTGTCTGCTGGAACTCTTCTGCGTGCAGGTGAAGATTCAATAAAAATTGTGGTGGCTCAATTTCCATAATTTTTCTAAACGATGAATTTTAAGATTTCTTGAACTTTGCTAACGGTGACAAATGTTCAGCTAGGAAATTTGTTCCGCAAGTAAGTAAAAGTTTTCATTGAACAAGATGTGATGCTGTCATGCCTTGAACAAACGAAGGAGTTTGAAAACCTAATAATCAGATATGTGACTTCAACTCGGTTTTCTTAACTGAATATTTTTTTCAAAAAAAAAAAAAACTTGAAAAAAATCGGATACTCTACAATATTTTCCTCAGTAAAAGCTCATGATATGATTAAATGATTAATTCTCTCAAATTAATACATCGGGTTGGATTCTCGGCTGTGCGGTTTTACTACATGTTAAAGTTCTACGTAAATTCTTTTAATGATTTTATTATGTTTCGAGATGCAAGAAGTTTAATGGAAGTTGTTTGTATATCTTATTAATTCACAAGGAAGGACAAGAAACAGTAAACAGAGGGTTCGTTACAGAACTGTTGAATGATGCCAAAAACAAATCGCAAATTACGGAAGACATGCAGAAGGCGATTGTAATCACAGACATGCTATCAGCCGGTTTGTATGATATTATTATTGTTCAATATTTAGATAATTCACTTTTGAAAGTACGGCAGTGACTTCCTTATCCAGCTCTTATAAAGTATTTCAAACTTCATTCCTTTTAACTTTGAAGTGTGAAGTTTGAAGAAGAAAGTTTTAAAGTTTGGAGTGTGAAGTTTTAAGTGTGAAGTTTGAATATTGAGGTCTGAAATTGGGAATTCTTAAGATTTACTTGTTTGGGGAAAAATGTCGATTTAATACGACTTCATCATGCATTTTATTGTTCATTTAAGAAATGAAGAGAATATTTTTGTTTTCTTGGAGGTATGAACCGAAAAGCCTAATAACACTCATCCGCTTTGCGTATTTATACAGGTGATTATTTTTTCGGTTCATATCTCCATTATAATTTAATAGCGTCGAGCGAAAAGAGCAAAATTTCACAAATTTTGATATTTTTTGTATGGGACTATTTTGTGCGGAATCATACAAAAGTACTGCGTGCTCAAAATTCTGTTCATGGAGTTGTGAATCTGAACGACCGTTTTTGATGGACGAAACTAAAGATTAAATTATTTGTGTCCTAAACTTCACACAGCACAGCACTACTAAACAAGTTTGTGCTATATGTTGAGGGGTGTCAAAAGGCATCGGTGCGTAGGAATGGGCTGATTTGAAATTCTACATATAATGTGGCCTTTGCTTTGTTGGAGTTGCAAACTATGGCTTTTCTCTGTTGGTTAAATTTCGCTTAATGTTACAGTCATGAGAAAAAGGCTTACGCTTACATTAGAGTGTCTTACCGCATGTATTGAAAGCCTAACTCGGTAAGTGCAACGTGTCGAGTGACACAGCTTTGAGTCTCATCTCGACGTGATACATTAACACCTTAAATGGCCTGGTTTACATACTTGCTATTGCGTTGAATGATTGAATGGGTTTTAACGCCATTTTTAACAGTATTTCAGTCATATCGCGGCGGCTTGAGCACCTAACAATGGATTCCTGGTATTTCTCACACCAGTACTGCCACTACATCCTTTCTTAGCATCCAGCAGCTGTCCCACCTATGTTTACGATTATCCTACCATTGGTGAGAGACATATGTCGGAAAGGATATGTGCCGCCGCCGGGGATCGAAGCCACGACATTCCATTATTGATGATTAGGAGCCTGGTGCGCTACCGACTGCGCTATGACGGCGGCTACGTGCTATTTCATGAGTATTCATTCAATATCCTTTTTTTTCAGGTGTCCTCTCAACGTCAGTGGTTCTGTCAAACATAATTTTATGCCTTATAAACCATCCGGAATACCAGCTAAAAGTACAACAAGAACTAGAACAAGTCGTAGGTTCGAGTCGGCAACTGACTATTGATGACAGGCGGAAGTGTTGTTTTACAGAGGCTGTAATAATGGAGACAATGAGATACATACCACCTAGTCCATTTTGGTTACCCCACGCTTGTAAAGAGAATGTCGAGTTTGAAGGAGTTCAAATAAAAGCGAATTCTCAGGTATGTTGATTTTTCTGCAATCAGTGAAATAAGACGTAATTTATATATTTTGGATTTAATATGTTCTACATCCTAATTCTTTATTCAAGCTTACTAAAATGATTGGATATGAGTTTTAGGTTCGTCAGTTTGATCAAAATTCTCTGATTTTCCGTCCTTCACCAATGGACCTTAGTGAAGTATTTCGCCTAATAAGTAGGACCAGAAAGACACAGTTGTACTTGCATATTAAAACCATTGAACGAGTAATGCAATCAATTAACTCTGCTGTTGATATATACATGTATTTCAATAATAAGTGTTTAAATAGCTTGTGTAGATATTGTCTTTTTAGCTCGCAAAGCGTCAGCTTTGATAATTTAAGTTAACAAACTTTTTAGGTCTTCTCAGAGCTCAAACGAGTGCAAACTGCCACTGGAGGCTTAACCACTAAATCTACTGAATGCCTACGCCAAAAAAATAGTTCTTTTGTATACTCGAGCATGTTGCGTTCAAAGTGACTGGCCACGTGAATTAACTTTATTCAAATTGTAGAGAACACTTTCAAAAGGATGCTTACCACCAATTCCCGTTCAATCCCGCTTTTCAAGAATTCCTGCAAAAGGGCTTTGTAAAACATTGTGGACAAACAATTTCTTCAGTGTCCACCCATGTTTTCTACCCTACAAAAGGCAAAGAAGATTACAAAACAATTCTTTGCTAGCTAACAGTACTTTCAGTACTTTGATCAAATAGTGCTGTACAATTAATCATATTTAAGTTAACGTTTTCCACTGAGAAAGATCTGAACCCCGTTAATAATGCAGTTGCGCTATGTTGAAGCGCGGTCATCGGCTGAAACCGTCTTTACGGCAGATGAAATATGAGAAATAATCAGTGTTTTTAAAGTTTACGTGAGCACAGCATGCTAAAGTGAGAATTTTGTCTTTATCCTAGCTCGACCATGTTCGATATTGGGTCAAATGACCTAAGAGCTAAGTCACCTGGTCAAAATCTCAAAAAAAATTATGTACAGTCTAGTGGCCACATATTCGGCCCAAACGCCTTGGTATTTGGTCGGAATGTTCCTCTGTATGAATTCCGATTTTGGTTCACATTTGGTCAAAACAGGCTCACGAGGTCAAATTTTTGAAAAAAAAAATGAACATTTTAAATGCAATGTTTGTCTCCGTGAAGTCCCGGTCAAGTTCAATATTGGTTTACGTGAAAACAAAAACAAGGTCACTAGGCATAGTCTTAGAAAACCTATTAGTGCATTCTAGAGGTCACATGTCTCAATGACATGAAGGATGAAAAAAACTAGGTCACATGATCAAATCTTTAAATAACTTTGCATACAGTAAAAAGTTACATTTCTGGCTGAATTGTTGATTTTATTACCGTAATATATCCAAATTGGAAATTTGGATAGAGTCAGCTTTGATAGAAAATTGGTAACCTGTGCTTTTAAGCTTAATAGCTTAAGTAAACAGACAAATTTTTAGGTCGTCTCAAAGTTCAACGAGTTCAAACTGCCACTTGAGGCTAAACCACTAAATCCGTTAAATGCCTACGCCATAAAAAGTAGTGCTTATGTACTTAATTAATATTGCAAATTCTGCATGCAAGTCTCCTAGGTATTTAAGCTCACTTGAGCACATCGGTCGTCAAAGAAATTACAGACAACAATTTCAAATTGTTGAAAATTCTTAGATATTGATCTCTTTAGATAGAAAACAATGTGGAAAATGAAGAAATTTCTTGTTACAAGCAATTTCTTCATTTTCATCATTGTTTTCCACAACGCCTTAAAAAGGAGGGATTGTGTGGGAATGGGTTAACTCTATGGTTACTTTAACCTCGTTTCTTTATCGTGATATCGTTTGACAAAGAAGATTACTGAACAAAACAATGCTCTGCTTGCTTACAGTTCTTTTCAGTACTTTGATTTACTATTTGTTGCTACTGACTCAGGCGAGCACTGTAGGGCCAATGTCCCTAGTTTCGTTAACATTCTAAATGATATGCATAATGTTTGTTGCAAAAACTACAATATTTAACCCATTCCAACACAGCAAAATTTTAGACTGGTCCAAATTGAAAGAAGCTGCAGACGACAATTTCAAGTTGATGGAATTTTGAATTTTTCCGTCTTTTTGGATAGAAAACATTGTGGATAATGAAGAAATTGCTTGATACAAGCAATTTCTTCATTTTCCATAATGTTTTCCAAAGCTTTATTCTCGAGGGGCGTAAAAAGGAGGGATTGAGTTGGAATGGGTTAAGAGATGGGAAGTATATCTTTTTGTTTTCATGGAGGTATGAACCGAAAAAACTAATCACCCAATGTATGAATATGCGAAGCGAAGCGGATTCATACAATGTGTGATTAGGTTTTTCGGCTCATACTGGTCCATGAAAACAAAAAATATTCTCTTCATTTCTTATAATTTAATAGCATCGAGCGAAAAAAAAAAGCTTTTCAAATTTTGTATGGGACTATTTTATGCGGAAGCATACAAAATCGCTGCGTGCTCAAAAATTTGTTCATGGAATATTTTTCATGAATATTTTTTTTCGACCAATCAGAACGCTCGTTTTTGATAGACGAAACTAAAAAATTAAAGGTAAAGTTCGTTTCAGATTTTCGCCAACTCCTGGTTTATTCATCACGATACCAACATCTGGGGAGATTCCTGGCAGTTCCGACCAGAGAGATTCCTTGACAAGGGTGGCAAAATGTTGTCTAATGACCATATCTATATGAAAAGGTTAAGTCAACTTTTATCATTTAGACGATACTTGTATAGGCTATAAGATATTAATATCCCGCATATCTATATCGTTACAGATTTACTATCCTTTTGAGCATTTCCCTCCATGTTTTTGTTGTTGTTGTTAATCAAACTCTATACGCATGTTTTTATCATTTCATCATTTACAGTAATCATTTTCATAATAGCGAAGGCAACATTGTAAAAAAAGACCATTCAGGTATTCTAATTTGAAAATGTCTTAATGTTCTACCTTCATGAAATAAAGCTGTTATTATTATTATTATTATTATTACAGGTTTTGAAAACTAGAGGGCAAATCAATGAATGCAAAAAAGAAAGATTAATAAGAAAGGAAACATATTTTCTGTCTTGAAATATTGTATACAACATTTAAGAGATGACGAGAGTATGTTTGGTTTTGATATCATTTTTAGGTTCATACCTCAATAAAAACAAAAAAAAACCACAACATTTCCTTCTTTCTTATAATTTAGTGCCATTAACCAAAACAAAACAAATATTGTACAAGTTTTGGGTAAAGAATTGTGAAACTCCTATGTACGCAAATAAACAAATTAATTGCGTGTTTAAAATTTTGGTATCAATGGAAATATGAAAAGAAAAATTCGTCAAATTAAAGCGTTTTAATTTAATAGACGAAACTCAGACCAAATTATATAGATATAATGTACCGATTCCGTTTGTTTTCCAAATTTTTCTTGCTATTTCAACAATATCCTAAAAAGATTGCTATTCTTTTCTCTGCAAAGTTACTTTTGCTTGCTATATTTATTCAATTCTCTCTTTTCGCAGTTGGATTCCATTCGGCATTGGTCGCCGAAAATGTCCTGGTAGAGAATTGGCAGCCACCATGACTTTCCTGTACATTGCTACTATTTTCCAGAAGTTTTCACTCACTCCTGCACCAGGGAAATGTGGTTCTTGTGATCCGAGAAGTGATCATTTTGAAATAGATCATCACATCAAATCAAAACCATTTTACTGCTGTGCACATATTCGAAAATGAAGCTTAACCCTTAACTGTATAATCACTGGTTTTTACGTCCTTGTGATTTTATACTTGAGAAGACATCGTGGGAAAAGAAGAAATTGCTTGTAACAAGCAATTTCTTCTTTTTCCACAATATTTTCTACCCTACTGAATGATCTTTTTCAAAACAAATCCACTATAAATTGTCGTCTGCAAAACCTTTGAAATTGGACTGGTCTAAAAAAATAAAACAGGAGAGGGTTAAATAACATTAAAGCGGCTCTTGCACAGACTTTCACGAAATTTGACCAAGGAAAATCATCCGCTTTTCAAATAGTTATTAATGGTCATATTTAGGAATAGCTATTAAATCTTTGTGCTAAATCTTCTCGATCCACTATAATTTAAATCTAATTTAGCTAATAGATTCCTTATGCACCTACTTTGAAACAATAGAGGATAATCAGTTGGTTATTCTAGATATGCAAAATTATTTCACGAGGATGCGTTGTTAGGCGTTGAAAAAACGAGTGCGTAGCACGAGTTTTTTTAACACCAAACAACGCATCCGAGTGATTTTTTTTTTTTTTTTCATATCTGGAATAACAAGTTGATTATTCTACTTATTATATACCATATTATTTTATTTTTATTAAAATATCGAAACCAATCTTTCTGATAGAACTGGGTTGGAAAAAAGTAGTTCCTAAATCACGGCAGAGAGTGAAACTGAAAAGTGTTAACGTCACTCCAGTGACGTTTCCAAAATTTATTACACTTAGAGATCCCACGATTTCACAGCAAGGTATTTAATAAAATGTCTTTATCGGGTGAGGTCGTTAGTCTTAGGCTGATATCGATAACTACTGTATTGCTAGCGGAAGCGTAATTGATACGTCAGTGAAACCCCAAAAAATAAAAAAATCAGTGCAATCAACATATAACGCATTTACCCTATGAATTCCTGTTCTTTTTTTTTTTTTTTTGCTGGTTCATAAGGTGTAACGCGAAAATTTTTGTTTCTCTTTTTTCTCTTTTTAAAGAATGAACAGCCATTTTATTTCAAAATCAGCTTAATCACCTTCGAAAAATATCTGAAAGCAGTTAGAAATCTGAAAATTGAATAAAAAATCAAGTTTCATATTCTTTGTTTTGAAATTTTTTTCTAAATTTTTAGACCAAAAGAATCAGTTGAATAGTTGAAATTTGCACACGAAATTGTGTGTGTGTGTGTGTGTGGGTGGGTGGGTGCGTTTGTGCGTGCGCCCGTGCGCGTGTGTTTTGTTGTTGTTGTTGTTGTTGTTGTTTTAATACCTATGACCAGGAACATGTAGGTTTCAATGAGAGGTGAATGCTTCCCTAGTTCTTTCTTATAGAACCATCATGGGGAAGTTACTATTAAAATAGCTATCAGCACTCGGACTTTATTGTTATTACATGACAGTGGCCGTGACGAAGTGCTCGGGATTTTGAACGTGATTACGATGCTTGTAATGGAATCAAATGAAATATGAATTTGTGAAATGAGAATATGATTCGATTTAATAAATCCGAGCCTATCTCAACCCTTTTTCATGTAATCTAATAATAAACTTTTCGCCTGTGCCGAAAATATTTCATCTTTGTAGTCGTATAGCGGTTAGTGCAACAACTGTATTCTCTTTTAATAATGCAATATTTAAACGTCCATTAACTATACATCTCCTTTATTTTACAACTTATGACCTTACCGTGTTTTCCTCTGATTTTATGATTGCCTGATCTTTTCCTATCTCTCATAATTGACCTACATACAAGGAAACAATCGACCAATCAAATCATTCGTTCAGCCCGGTATTCAGCTTGATCTTCGACATTGGCCGCCTCTTTCGTGAAACACTTTTATTGGTTTGGCGACTTAAACGTCGTAACTACAGCTTTTTCAAGTTGTAGTTACGACGTTTAGGTCACCAAAAACAATTTATTTTTTTTGTGTGTTGTTGTTAAATGCTACTTGCTATGAACTTTGCAAAATAACACCGTTTAAAATCGAAGCGGAACTTCCAGTCGGAGTTAATGGGTGGAGCCAACTAAGTGATCGGAGCCAGCGATTGGTCAATTGCGTATTTTAATCGAAGCGTATTTGAACGTGTTTGAATCTCATACAGCTTAACGTCTACTATTAGAGCACAACGTGTCTTATCCTCTATTAGACTTTCGATCTCACGTATTTGCTCCATAATTTATATTGGACAAAATTCTTCAACAAATATTTGATTCTTACGGGATTCGAACCAACGCGGATATGGTAACGCCGCCTAGCGCTGCAATGTCCGACGTCTTTAACCACAGCGCCATATATGTCGATATGTCTAGATAGCGCTAGGCAGTGTTGCCGTATCCGCGTAGAATCTCGTAAGAGTCAAATATAACATTAGTACTCCACTAGGGTTGAAAAAGAGTTGAGATAATTCAATATTCTATAAAAAGAATTAATTTATCAAATAGTTTGCTTCGCCTATCCTTCTCGTAAAAGCTCGTTAAAAAAAACGTATTGGTAGCAGATTGATGTGATTCTCTTCGACCCATTAATTTCATTATTTCGAACAGTTGCTATTGTGCATATTCTTTCATAAAAGAAATATTCGAGCTTCCACAAAGGGCTCTAATCAGTGATTACGTTACATTATGCGTCCCTCGAACTCGCGAAGGTGTTTATCATGAGTAAATATTAGGAACTAGTTAAACAATTGAGCTATTAACACGGTACTTCTGACAGCTGATAAATAACTTTTGTCTGTGCATTTGGTTGAGAAAATCCGTTACCAATCGATCAAATGGACGGGCTTTCACTCA
The DNA here is from genome assembly GCA_946902895.1 of Fragum fragum. Lineage (NCBI taxonomy): Eukaryota > Metazoa > Mollusca > Bivalvia > Cardiida > Cardiidae > Fragum > Fragum fragum. Next base: position 52,786,462 of record OX336372.1, on the reverse strand, counting down.
AATGAGAAAGTTTTGGATCACGTTAAATTGTGTCAGATATACTAAAGGTATTTTCACGAAGTAATTACAAGTTCTTTATTAAAAGACAAACGCATATCGATAGAGAACTCTATATAATTATATGAAAAAGCAATTATAAAAATGGCAACATTGTTACAAAAGGCCTTCGAGTAAAAAGAAAAAGAAAGTCACAGTTTTTCTCATATATGCAAGTAAACGTCAACCCTGGCAGGGTTCGGATAAAAAAGATATTGTTCCTACTGTTCTTATTGCTTCTGTTGTTGCTCTTATTGATGCAGCTGATGTTGTTGTTATTGAGGATGGACAAGAAGAAGATGATGATATGAAAGTTATTTCCTTCCGATAAATTTAAAGAAAGACAAACATCTTACGATGAAAGTCAACTTTTAAAGTATGCCTCATCGAAACCCCTTAAGAAGAGTATAAACTCATGACTGCAATACTGGATACTGGATACTGGGGTATCTTTGGGCTAAGGAGACGGAGAAAGTACCAGTTCCACATCCAAGGTCAAGAATATGACTTCCCGATTCTACAACAAAAGAATATTCTTTACTGACAAGACAATAATAAAATGGTATGTTACTTTTCAATTTCCACGAACACTAATCGAATGTTTCCGCTATTGTTTTCCTGCGTGTGTGTGAGTATGTGTGTAGTTGCGGGTTTTCTTCATTTGTTTGTTTGTTTGTTTCCTTGCGTATGTTGGATTTCTTGCTGGTTGTTTGTTTGTCTGTTTTGTGTATGTGTGAGGTTTTGTTCGTGTATGTTGGATTTTATTGTTGTTTGTTTGTTTGTTTTACGTGTGTGGTCGAGGGTTTCTTCATTTGTTTTTGGTTTGTTTGTTTTTTAATGTATGTTGAGAGTTTTTGTTTGTTTGTTGTTTGTTTTGTATGTGTGTGTATGTGTTGATAGTGCCGATGGTAGCTTTTTTGTTGTTGTGGTGGTTGTGGGTTGTGACAACAAATGGATAATCGTCAAACATGTGCTTTGGTTTTCACCTTTAATTTCGAAATTCTAACCGATAAAAAGATGGTACCTAGTTTTCCTTTGAAGTTTACGTCAAGGGCTGGTAAAATGGCTGATTCCAGAAATCCGTCACCTGTCTTCTCTCGAAATCCTCCGAATGCAAACCAAAATTTGTCATCCATGTCATAGTCATTTCCTGTAACAGTTTTAAACCTTTCAATAATTTAATTCTTGGTTTCGTCTATCAGAAACGATTGTTCTGATTTGCCGAAAAACATTCATACCACCATGAAGAAATGTTTGAGATTGCAGCTATTTTGTATTCTTGCGCACAAAATAGATCCATAAAATAGTACCAAAATTGTATAATAACCGCCCTTTTTCGCTAAATATCATAATTAATAAGAAATGAAGAGAATATTTTCTGTTTTCATGGATGTATGAAACAAAAAACCGCAACACTCTGTTCATACCTCCATGAAAACAAAAAAAATATTATCTTCATTTCTTAAATGTGTGTGGTAGGGTGATGGGCATCTTGTCGTACCAAGGGCGGCGAACGTTCTACTTATCTAGAGCAGAGAAAAAGATGATCTCGATATCCCTTCACTCGTGAGGATGTATGCTGTGGGGTGTAGAATGCTCTTATGGGCAGAGCGATAAGAATCCACCTCCGTAAAGTTTTGCTTATGATATAACCCATGGCCAGACGAAAAGAAAATGGACTGGTCAAAATTCAAAGATGTTGCACACGCCAATTTTTAGATAGTAAAATTTTAAAAATATTTGCTTTTTAGGGGTAAAACCACTGTGGTTAATGAAGAAATTGCTTGTTACAAAAGGCATTCGAGTAAAAAGAAAAAGAAACTCACAGTTTTCTCATATATGCAAGAAAAAGTCAACCCTGGCGGGGTTCGGATAAAAAAGATATTGTTCCTGCTGTTCTTATTGCAGCTGTTCTTGTTCTTTATTCAAGCTGTAGTTTCGAGATTTTTGTCGCAAAACGACGATACAACATGAAATACTATAAAATAAAACAACGATTTTACGAGCCTGAGACAAGTTTTTTAATGGAAATATTTGATACGTAAGCATACAAAATAGTGCCAAACATTTTTTCATGGAGGTGTGAAACAATTTTTCAGCCAAGACTACTGCAGGTATTTCGATAGACGAACCTTATTTTGAATTGTAGGCAAAAATCATTGTCTAGATAGATAGATAATCAAAAGGTTTCATTTGTAGAACTCGAAGCGTCGGCTTTTTGAACTCTACTAGAGAATACATGGCATCACTTTTACCGATATTTGAGTGACTTCATGATTATTTTTTTTTTTTTCTATTTGTTGTTGTTGTTGTTGTTGTTCTTGTTTCTACAGTGGTTACATACAAAGAGACCTACCCCAAGGTCCGTTCTTTTGGAAGCAAGCTTTCGTCTTTTCAAATCTTTTGACCCACGAAACCATCATATTACCCCATGCTGTTGCGCCTTTCATCATGTCATGTCTTTCTTTGGGTATGTGGTACTTGTCGTTTTCTAGAATCACCATCTGAGCAGCTACCATACACCCTAGCCATTCTCGTACATATCTGTGACCAGGACAAAATGAACACCTCGTCATTTGGCGACCGAAATATCCTGAATACAGTTAAACCTATTCCCACACAACATAATTCTATACTGGTCCAAATTGAAAGAAGCTGCAGAAGACAATTTCAAGTTGATGAAATTTTATTTTCGTCTTTTTGGATAAAAAAATTGTGGATAATGAAGAAATTGATTGATACAAGCAATTTCTTCACTTTCCACAATGTTGTTCAAAGTTTCTTTTTTGGGGGGCGTAAAAAGGAGGGATTGTGAGGGAATTGGTTAAAAAAAACTGTGTTTACGACAATTTGCAGGAAAAGACTTTTTGTGTTTTTCACTTATTTGTACTCGCAGTAGGTACTCGTGGTTTTCTAGAATCACCACCTGATCAGCTGCAATACATCTTAGCCAATCTTGCACATATCTGTGACCAGGACAAAATGACCGAAAGTTACTGGTCGAAAAAAGACTTTTTTATTTCTTTGTACTCGAAGTGGGCTATAATTACGTTTTATAAAGTAAACTGGGAAAAAACACACACACAAATCAAAATAATTTTAGATACGAACAGTTTTGATCTATCTATCTATCT